>SJJU01001582.1:0-50283 GCA_012932125.1 Conopomorpha cramerella | reverse complement strand
GGATGGAGCTGTCTTTCATCATCGGGCGAGCCGATCTGTGCCTAGTCAACTGTGGCGCATGCATAGACTCATGCGTACAATATTTGATGTGATGACTTTGAACACTTTGAACCGATGTGTATGGTCACGGTCTTCAGCATTAACACAACAAGCAATTTACCATTTCGTTGGAATACTGTTGCATAATAACATTTTATAATGATCCCGGAGAGAAAATGTACCGGTATGTGTACGCGCGTTAAGAGATTGCAGCTTCACTTTGGATGGTTTTAAAATTGTCTCGCATTAGTGTGAACGATAATAATGATTGCGTAAACGTCCCCGGGGCCTCAATTACAGGCATAATATAACTGAACGTGCTAGGAAATTAGTTTAGAGCCCAACCCGTGCTAAAGCGCTCTCTACAGACGTAATTATAGATCTAGATAATTCCTGACAGGAATTGAAAGCAAAAACACTTTACAACCTGATAACATCATAGGAAACATTGGTACTCCTAGCGGTGAGTTGTGAACGAATACACTTCCGTGATAGTTTTTTGTTGTGCACTTGCTAGTAATTATCAAGTACCTACTTAACAAGAGTTGCGTTTACATAGAGTTTAAAGTGAAGTAAGTATGTATATAAAATCATAAGAATTTAGCAAGTTCATGGACGAATTTCTGTAGGTGAACGTCAACGTACCCAAGAGTCCGTGAAAGCAGATTGATGCATTCTTCATAAAATTACATAACAAGTGTGTTTGTATAGAAGAAATCTATCTTTCTGATAGAGATTGCTCTTACAAGAATTGACCGCACTTCATAAAACATAAGTGGTACGAACTCTCTATGTCGTAATTCGAGCGAAATAAAAAGCACAGCTGATGTCGCGCATTTTGTCATAAAGACAAAACGTAATGGCACATATCTGACTGTCATAAAAATGGCAATTCACCGAGTAAACAAGCGGTCCCCTCATTCGGAGGCGCAGTTCACAAACACGGAGAAATGACCAGTAAAATTACTGATGCTATCGCAAATACGTTTTTATGTTGTTGCCTATAGGGCGAGTGTTTTCGCTATCGAATTTTCCACGTCGCTGGGGCATGCTGGTTATGTTGTCTGCTTTGACAGCTCGCATCCTGACAGGCGTGCGGTGGGCGGACGCCCGATAATATGCATTCTTCCCCGTGTCTATTAGCGTTAACACTTTGTCACTTATTAATGGGTCTTGTGAACCGTCAACAAAGCACGGGCCAACATGTCAGCTGTAGCTGGTGACGACGGGTTCGTCAAGCCTATCGAAGGTCCAAAGGGTACAACCAGCACAATCGACTAATGGAAGCATTGTTTTCTCTGTATGAGCCATAAAGATTTGTGATAGCCTTGTGTTCTTTGAACCGTATAGGTTCAGACAACGATCTTTTTTTTTTATTAACTATGTTTTCTGCAATAGAAAAGAGATACTTCATATTTTGCACATACCTCCTCCTGCCTCCTACCTCCAGTTGCATTCATTACTCGAATATGTTAAAGAAAAAGGTACTTAAAAACCAAAGAAAAACAAATATTTTATTAGTAAACTTGGTGAACCGTTGGTATTTGATCAGGAAATGTCTCTGCCTACCCCGATTTGGGATCAAAAGGCGCGAAGTGTATTTTTTTTAAAACAGTAAATGTAACATATCATCCGATTCACGCGTTACAAATTTCAACTGTACACATTTCGAATAACGGTGTACCTATCTAGTTTTTAAAAGCTTTGACGCAGATATGGGCTATGAATGATGCACAGAGTGCAATATTCATCTGCGAAAGGGACAAAGACTTAGTCAATTCGCAGCCCGGCAAAGCCTGTGTGGTCGATATTATATGCTGCACACAGAGATTTTTTGTGAGAACCTGCGTGTATTAATTAGAACCGTTTTGCAATAGAGACCTTGTGTGTGTGGTCCTTGATTATTCATATTCGTGATGGTTTGAGATAGCCACTGATAGGTGTCTACTGTACGCTTAGTAGAGCAAGGTGTTAATAACATCTAATTTATGTTACTCATCATACAACGGCTTGAAGGTGACGCCTTAAGTAAGTACGTCGATACTAAAATTATAAAGAGGAAAGAATTAACTTAAAAAGTACTTGACGGATTTCGATAATTTCAATAAGAATGCTACATTATCCCTGAGTTAGCGAGAGAGTGAGAGAGGCTATATTTTATCCCAAACTTCCCACGGGAACGAAAAAAAAATGAAATCATGTCCGTGAGATGTTTTGTAACTTTTTTTTTTACATAGCCTGATTTGTTTTGTCAACAAAAATACCCTACATTTGTCATATCTGGCCTCCCTCTTCTTTAAAACCCTCTTTATGGACATGGCTTTGATTCCTAAGTATGTAGTGCAAATAACCATCCTATCCTCTTTACAAGCGATTAAACTTTTTTGCTATCCCGCAGCAACATGCTATCCCGTTAGTTTTTTGTCTTCGCATTGTCAGATTGTCAAGCTCTTGTCCGTTCTCAAGGAAGAGGAAGTGGCAACATCGATCACCGCTGAGGACCGGCGCACGCGCACCATTTGCGACACATTGTCTTGTCATTTCTCATGTGTAATAAGAACGACTGTTGTACGGAGCAATTAGTGGGTAATTTTGCATGATTCCATTGCGAACCTTCGTATAATGATAATGTGTTACATTGAAGCAGTACTGTTATGACAACTGTATGAACATTCCTACGTCTCAGTCATAACCTTTTTTGTTATTGAATTTGAGCTCAAGGGCAATAAAGACACCCTTTGGACATCGACAAGAGATATGTTTATTTGTGTATCGTAAGCTTCATAAAAAAATGGATTTAATCAATATTCCGAATCAACCTTGAAACGTCGTTGTTAGGAAAAAAAACTTCGATCCAATTGTTTATAAATGTAAAGCTTCCGATCGATAGTGCGATTCGAAACGTACGATGTTTTCCCACGCCTTATGTAGGAACACAAGTCATGAACAATAAATTATTGTATGTTGATAAAACAACACAAGAAATGTAATTACACTGGTGATAAAAACATGGAACTAGAACCGTGTAAAAAATAAAATAAAATTGCGTCTCTTATTTTTTTTTGTGACGCGATAAATCTTGTTGAACAGGGCTTGCGCTATGTTTATTTATGTACACAGATTTCGGAACACATACACAAGGTTGTATAATTGCATTTGTTGGTGGTTGAAATACGTACAGACCCAATCGGGAGCATACAAACACAGCCACTCTACATAGAGCCTTTCTCTACAGAAGAATATCAATAAACCTAGGTCTGACACAAGTTAATGTAATCCCTAATCGAATCCAAGTGTAGGGACTCCCTTTTAGCTAATACGAAGCAAACTCACCATCTAATTGGGAACGCGGGATAAGGAGATATAGGATATGAGATCCGTTTTACTGAGCCACATGTGCCCCTTGTCGTCAGGGTTGGAAACTGCTCCCAGAGAATGGAAAAGTTTTTTTTTTCTTTCTTTAAAAACTCTTTTACAATTTGTCGACACAATCACGAACGTGTTTAGAGGTAGTTATATGTATGTATGCTGGTATTGATCTTCGTAGATTTTAGGGATACGTTTTCATAATATATTCTTGAGTGAAGTTTTACAGATTTTGCGCAAAAAAAGATCCTAGTCCGAATTGAATAACTTTACAATACGAATGAGATTAACTAAACTACCTAGAAAAGACATAGAGTTGAAAAAGGGACAGATTGTACTTGACTGAATAGTATTCAACACATTGGCGGACAGTAAAATATATGATGTTTTATAGACAACTAGTGGACTCGACAGACGTTGTCCTGACTTAACTATTAGTATAACCTCCAGGGTGGCCTGTGCCCAGCAGTGGATGTGATTTTTTTATTTCATAAGAACCTTCTGCTGTTATTAACAAGCACAACAAAGGAAGAATTAGCGCAATCGGTCCACCCGTTCCGGAGTTATGACATGACAAAGAAAAGTGGCATTGATTTTTATATAAAAGATAGATGTTTTATTGGTTTGACGCCTATAGGCGTTTACTGTCCAGGAAAGATTTAAACAAAGTCAAATTCTTCAAAAATATATTTTTTTGTATGAACATCAAAATATAAAACATAAACATATCATTTGCATTGATAAAAAAGAAATAACTTCTAAAAGTCAAAGATTCAAAAACAAAAATTTCAGAAACAAACCCAAAGTTTTATTCAAACGAAACCATGGTAGTTGCGGGCTCACACATCAATCGGGGATAGCTGCTGAACACATTGCGGGTTTCGAATGTGCGATAAGCGCGGGCGTGAGGCGCTGTCTTCAGGCAGATTACGGAGTGACAAACGAGCATGTGACGCGGACTGATGCAATGTGTTGTACTGTCCCGACAAATTACCTATCCTTTTATCCTCTCTTTCACTCTCCCCACCTCTCGCTCTCGCCGAAGTTGAGACACGCATGATGAGGAAAAATATGGTATTAAATGCTTAAAGGATTTGGTCAGGTGATGAACGTTTGAAATGTGATTTTGGATAGTTCTAATCCAGTGTTGCGTGGGAAGGTGAAATATGTATAAGGAAAATTAATTCATAGGTATGACTAAAAATTCGCCGATCTATTAAGAAAAGACGTAACATTACATTTATTTTCAAGGGAATATGTGCTTAATTACTGATAATGTGAAGGCTAGTACAAACTTTAAAAGTATTCAATAGATATATAAGAATCACTATTCTTCGCACAAACTCAAAGGAATTATTCTGTTTTTTTTTGTGGTATCCGAAGCATATTATAATAATGCAACTATTGATGAAGCTGTGATATCAGGTATTGAAGATTACCTACAACCTGAACGAAACTTTGACTTCTATTTATTACATATTTGAAATATTCCCCTTAAAGAGATGACGACAAGGATATATTTTAATTTGTTAAACACATTCTTATAGCTCTAGAAAATACCCACCAACAGGATGAAAAAAAATGTTTACCTTGTGTAATTCCGCCCAGGCCCCGTACCATGAGGCCTGAAAGTAATATTGTTCACACTGTGTGAAAGTGACAGTGTTATACCTCTCATCTAGCGTTATCCCTGTCACACAACGAGAAACATATTACTATAAGATCTCATGGTACGGGTGCCGGTACCAGGTAATACCCACCCCAATTTGTGAAAGTTGATGGAAAACAAACAATTAATACTCGCCTCTGTTAGTTTAGGCCAAGTTAAGATGCTGCAGGAAGAAGGGTGAAAATTACTTCAAAGGACAACAAGGTAATCGCAATTCGTTGATTAAGAACGTTGTTTTATTTTTCTTAAATGAATTCGTATTGGGGAGAGTTTTCATTTTATTACACCTTTTTTGTGGAGAGTAATAAACTGTACAGCAGGTACAATCTAATAAATTGATTCATGACGCACCGTAAGGTGATTTTCCTTCAGAAATTAGAATGTGATAAGTTCCAAAATCGTGAGGCTACTAGTTCGCGCAAAATTCATATTACTACGGTGCCTACGTAGTAAGGAACTCTTAATTGTTTTGGCGTCTTTAAAACGAACTTCTACGAAGTGGATCAAGAAAAATAAAATACAATTTTACTATTAATATTACTAAATAGCACAGCAATAAAAGTTTAAGTTTGCATATGACTTGTGATTTAACGCGCATTTAGTACCTATCAATTTGATGTAGAGTTAAACCATTTTTAAAGAAACGCGCACTAACATTATTAAACTTAGTTACCTAGGCTAATTTAGTTAGGTTAGTATTTTGTTGTGCAATTAAATTTATTCCTCTTTTTTACGTTCTATAGATACATAGATTCTGTAAAGGTGTTTCCACATTTTATAACCCAATAATGGTTCAAAGTTTTCTCAGTCATCAGTGCGAAGATAATTTACAATAAGCTCCGCTATTAAAATATTATGAATGCCCTTTTAGTTTTTAATTACGTACAATTATACCCTTTCTGGAGGATTGTTAAAAATAAATATGTACGTTATACTATCGCTCAGTTATAATTAAGGTCTATATACATTACGAAACGTAAACAAAGCCTTTTCAAAGTGTTCCTAGGCCTGCGGCGACTTCAAAATGTGTCAGTCATCAATCTTATTCAAGCAAGAACATACTTATATTGCTTCACGCCTGCCTACCAAAGGTGTAGGCAGAGACTAAGTGAGAATATAAGACCTTAGGATTGGTTAAGTAATTATATTAGTCTAGACTTTACATTGATGCGTGAAGGAGACAAACGATGAGTTTGTTCTTACAAATTCTTACGAGATAGTATCTACCTATTTTTTCATCACCATACAAAATGTCATCTCCCTAGCAAAAAATTATTAGGTCAATTTTATTTTGTATGGAGGCGAAACATTTTTTTTAATTTCCCTGCATTTTCACTGTAGTAAAAGTTGATATTATACATATCATATATATATTGATATTGACGAGCTCGACGCCCTTTTACACTCAGTATGTTCTATAACTTTTAGATATGTGCTGCTGATACTCTCGAGGTAAACTGTAAAATTGAAATCAAAATAATAAATATATTTTTCCGGTTCAGGTATTCCCGTCTCGCATCGCGCTCTACATATTCAATTTAGTAAACGTTTGAAGGGGATAAAATTTTTTCCTTCGCTTGTTTACTACATTACGAAATTTTTTATATTCCAGGCAGAGTGTTTCTTACGGTCGTCAAAATATTTACTGAATGTTGTGTCTATCCTTGTTTATTCCTTTACACTAAGAACGCCAAGTGCGTACGTACTTAGGATATTATCCTTAGTCGTAGTGGTAGTAGTTTATATGCTGTTTAGCAGCTATTATGATCAATTGAACTTTCCATACAATAATAGTTTAGTTTAGTAGAATTTTATGATTACACTAGGTCAGCTATACATATAAACTTTCCTCTTGAATAACTCTATCTACGAAATAAAACCACATACAATTCGTTGCATAGTGTTAAAGACAAGGAAATACAACGGAAGGTGATTTTGTTTTATACTAAGAATTGGAAAGGTATTAGATATAGGTACTAGGCTACATCTTCTTCAACATAAAGCCCAGTTAAACAATAATAGTTACTGAGGGAGTAGTAGACCGTTGCCTTCCCTCATTACCACAAACCGGGCTTAGCGGAGCCGGGTCCCGAGGGATCACCGCAGACCTATTAATCATCTGAAATAGAATTGACGCCTCCCGATGGCCGCGTCTGCTCTAATCCTCAACGATACTCAACTATACTTATTCCCGGCTTAAAGATTATTTGCTCATCCTCATTCTCTGTCCTTATCGCCCGCATAGAATATAAAGAGGACGGGATTTTTAGCGTCAAAGCGGATAATATCGCTGTAGTCCTTAGTCCCGGTGGGTAATTATTTTCCATCGAAATCCGTCTTTACTTCAGCTTTGATGGTAAATGAGACGTGAATTTCTTTCAGAGGCTTGGGTTGTGATAGTGAAGTGTTGAATTTTTGTAATAAATCAAAATTCGATAAAAGGCAACTTTACCAAAGTTAGTATAAAGTAAAATTGAACGTTTCTTTTTATTCATAGGAACATTACTTATGTTATTTTTATTGGAGTCGTAGACTAGGTTTTCACGCAATAGGTGAAATGTGAGCGTGTGCTTAGCAAGCATGGGAATACAGGCGTGAGATTTGTTGTAAATGTGTAATTCTATAAAATATCAGTTCTGAATGTTTCTTGCATGTTTTGGAAGTTTTTCATCTGAAATAATGAAATCATAATGTACGAGTAAAAGGTTTCAGTAAAATCTTTTTTACTAAAAAAGATAAATTTTGTAAAAAAGATTCGCGATCTATTCAATAAAGTGAAGTAGTAGTGGCAGCCATATTAGCCGTAGAACCGATGACCGTTGGGGCAAACAAGTTCTCGAGTGGAGACTGTAGGACAAAAACAGCAAACAGAGTGTAGGACGCCCTCAGGCAAGGTGGACTGATGATGATGATGATTCAATAACGTACTAAGTATTAAGTAAAAAGAAAATGGGTGGGCCTTTCTTATATTTCATGCTGCCAAAAGTCAACCTTCCGCGAAATAGGTACAAATACCAATAATATGCCTGGATCCCAAACTGGGATACCATGCACCATCCCAGCGACTGAAATTGGGTGCCACACTCCAATATTACCTTCACAAATTCTTTTAAGTACTTATGCACATAGATAGCTAAAACACTCGGGCGGAAAACGAAACTGCCGATGTCCGCACGTCTTAGGGTGCGTTTATAATGAAACCGGTACAGGCAAACAGAAATCACATAAATTCCCCATGAACCGGAGCAGGCCCATAGTGAATGTATGTTATTTCGGTTTCTCGGTACCAGTCACCTGTTTCTTTATAAACACATCCTTAGAGGCGAGGATCCTTTCTGTGTAACTACGTCCAATTTGCACTCTAAGGGCATAAATGTTGCTTGAAATAAATGTTTTTTTTTTCTTTATATAATATTATGTCACTTCTTTCTCGGGGCGCTGTACTAGGCGGACTGACCACTACCGACCGTCTACGCCGGCCGTCATTAAATACCTGCCATTATGCTACATTTTGGAGTTTGGAGATAAGTTGTTACGTAAATATGTGTACTTATGAAAGGGCAAAATAACAACGGGCCATTATGATAATCGTTACTATTGCGTCGTCGGAAACTAAAATGTTCTTTAATGTGACTCTTTAGTGATTCACAAAGCACGAATGCAACTAAATGACGTCCCTTTGTGTTCATAAAAAGCCTTACATTTAGTTCCATGATATTTGTTAAATTCTCTTTATTATGTAAATCATTAGGGTAAAATTAGGGACATGGTGTTGCCGGGTAAATTGGCAACGAATTCGATGGAATTTATTATTCTTAATACATGTTCTGTTTTGTAGAAACTCGGATCTACAAAACAGAACATGTTAGAGTATATAGTTATAGGAGTATATAGTTTAGAATATAGAATATAGGATGAATATAGGATGTAGGAGTATATAGTTTAGAATATAGTTTTGGATATTAAAACTACTTGTGTTACATACTTCAAATTTACAACAGCTTATAATCTTCGGTACCTTTACGTGATACGTATAATTCTACAGATCTTAATATCGCCAATCTAACGATGTAGAAAAGTACACTATTACATATTCCTAAAATTGCACTACCGACATTTTTAATTGGGACCATCGAATTGATTAAGAAAATTTGACAGTCATACTTCTCTTAGGTACTTTACCCCATTTCCAGTAACAGAGGTTACACAATGTAGAACTTATACAATATTTTGCCTTTTTTGACCGACTTAAAAAAGGAGGAGGTCCTCATTATACAGGGTGGCGCATTTTAATCGGTCAGTATGGGAAAGTCTGAAACTTTAAGACATAAGAAGTTATGTTCTTAGGAACCATGTCATTCATTTAATAACAAGAAAAACTGCATTTTTTCATTAAAAAAACGTTCGAATATTGTCAAATAAAACTATGTGAAAACAATGCATTGTATTCATGTTTCGCCTTTTTTAGTCAATTAAAGGTATCTTTATGGCGAACTTTACAGTACTGTGCAGAATACGTACCAATACTAAAGCTTTTAACAAGTAGTTAGAAGGTTTGAAAGAACAGGATGTAGAGCTTTGGTTAAAACCTTGCCGAGAGAATTTCGGGTGCAAGCGTTTTTATATTGTACTGACATACTAACTAAAATATTACACCGAACTATTGCTATGAAATAGAAATTGTAGGAAACAAAGGCTCCCTTGAGAATGGTTCTGTTTATTTGCAAATATGACTGTACTCTCTCTATTTTCATGAAACAGCGATTTTAATGCCGCGGATTTGTTTCCGGATTGCTTTGGTTTTTTTTTTGAGCATAAAGAAAAATAATATTAAAATTAAAGTAACCAACTTCAACCAGTATCGACTAGTGAGCCGTAAGACTTTTTAAAGTTCCCTCCGTAACTATTATGGAGGGAACTATAGATTTAAATAGATTTAAATTTACAACAGCTTATAATCTTCGGTACCTTTACGTGATACGTATAATTCTACAGATCTTAATATCGCCAATCTAACGATGTAGAAAAGTACACTATTACATATTCCTAAAATTGCACTACCGACAGTTTTAATTGGGACCATCGAATTGATTAAGAAAATTTGCCAGCCATCATCAAAGCCTGATTTGCTTATCATGGGATCTTTGAAATGAGTTCTTTCCAAAAAAAAAAACCATTAAAATCGTTTTATAAACAACGAACATAACACAAATGTCACTGTTTTGCCAGATTATGGAGAGTAGTATCTACAATTCAAATATAAAATAAAAAAAGTTTTTTCCAGACTATTCGAAATATCATCTGATATCATGATACATGGTACCGTAGTTTGTGGTCAGGTGACCATAGGAAATGTCCCGGTATAACAATATCCCCGGACATTTACCTAACAATAATGTTATTATTATGTCTCCAAAGGTTCTATCCACTTCGTTAGACATTACGGACGTGGGGTTTATGTAATAAACTGCCCACTATATACACAGCGGGATCAATAAAAAAAAAACGCAAGGAACAAAATACTAGTGCTAAATTTACCAAATTACTCTGTAATAATAATAAAACGATTATAACAGTAGTTGCTCTTCCGAAATAACATTATTCAATAATTAATGGGGTGGCGTTCACATATTACCGCGTATTATTACTCGCGGACATAATGAGTGTAATTACACTGGCGGGTATAATCTGCGAGCGCATTATGCCGACGCTACCGCCCCGCCACCGCCCCACGTCGCCGCCACGCCGCCGCCATGCCGCCGCCCGCAGCCGGTGTGGCCAGCAAAGCACGTCAATTGCACAACAATGAAAGTGAGGCAAGTAGTTTTAGAACGAACGGCGTAACTACACTTATGTACATTTACCTTTATGATTATGAGCGACCGCTTCCGACTTGATCTATATTCCATTATGTAATTTTCCCTCATATTATGTTAGTTACTAAGCATTTATTATGGAGCAGTCATTATTTCTTGTGCCTTTGACAAGACTTTCTACGTCAGACAGAAGTATACGTAGATTATTAGAAATTTACATGTGTCAAAAATAAGTAATAGGTCAGAGATTCCATTGTATGAAAAGCCTATATTTTTTTTCGTAACCTAAACTGATGAATTTGCCCGTCTACACCAGGCGGAGCATTGACATTATGAGCACAATATGAATTGATCTACTAAAAAGCAACTAGATAATGCTGGAAATGTTTTGCTGCGCGGTAGCGCCGGTAGTCCAATTGATTGGATATTTGACTTGCAATCGGGAGGTCGTAGGTGCGAGTTCGGCTACTGGACGTGTATCAATGGAACTATTTTTCAGAGCCTATGTACGTAGCGCAACACTCGTACGGTGAAAGAAAACATCATCGTGAAATCCGCTTATCACAAGGTGTGTGAACCCTATAACGGCGATGGGCTCACCCCCTGTCACGTTGGGCTAAATACGCTTGTTGAACCTTGAGTATTTGCTTAGTAAGTGCCTCTGCCTACTCCGCATTAGGATTAAAAGGCGTGAAGATTTTATGTTTCGCTTAGCCAGTCCTTATTGGCACACTTATTTATTTTAACTGCACCTTATCTTTCCACTTAAAAGTCAAATAATTGCCCATACAGATAGACCTTTGGGTAATCCCTAAAACAATGTTGTCTAATCTATTGGAAACAAGGTTATGCGAGTATCACAATGAGGTTGTCATGTTTAGAAAGCATCACTCCAAGACATTGTAATGATAACAAATTCAGGTTAAGTAAAGGCAGAATTGTAGGTGCGGTGTTGCATTACCAACTTTTAAAAAGAGCCTTACATGGATATAAACATTTACAAGATTTCCTCGTATGAGGATCGATATCTACTCTCGTAGTTATGAACGCGCGTCATTATAATCTAGCTCTCCCTCTTTCAGCGAGGTGAAATGACAAAGAGAGCGATATGCGATTCGGCCAACTTGCTGAAGTTAAGCACGTCATTTAAAATGTGTAATATAGAAGTCTTTGGAACCCATAGCAAGGTATCGTAGTTCAGTATCGTAGCAGTCAGGCAACCCTGTAGTTCCGGGCCCTTAGGAGAATTAGACTACGGTATCCCTGGCGTACGAGGCTTCCTAAAAGAGGTCATCGGGGTTGTAGGTGTCAAAGTGGGGTTCCTGGGCACCTGCACGAACGGCTCCGTGATGGTCGGCAGTGCCCAGGACCCATCCAGCACCAACGATAACTGAAGCTTATCGGCGGCGTTTTAGGCGTTTTAGTAGTGAGGATTTCCCCCTTGTCTTTTAAATAAAATTTCCATGTCACAATGTTAGTTACCGTACCGTACAATTTTACATGCGTATTCAATAGGTCTGAGAATCGGCTACTATGTAATTTTTATGCATCTACCAGTTGTATATCTCCCATGGGTACATGGGTAAGTTATTATTGCAAAACAAATGTTTGCCGGGACAGCTAGTAACTTATAAAAAAAGGTGACATTGTGCGAAATGTCCCGGGATATTATTATAACCTTATCTCCTTCACCTTGAAAGTGATGTATGAATGCGGACACTGCTCCAAGGTGAATCGAACGACGAACCCCATGGTTCTAAGTTGTGAGACCAAGTATGGTTTCGTACTTGTATTACCGGATCTTTTTTAAATACTACAATATAAAGGTGCTGATACACTTGAGCATTCACTTTTAACAAGAACATCGAGCATTCGCCGTTTTTATATTTGTCGAACTGAACAACGCTAAAGTGTTCTCGTATTTTCAAGTATTTATTTTAATGCTCAAGTCTATCAGCTCTTTAATACAAACATGGTTTTCAAGGAAATGTAAGAAACAGATTAATGCAACTCCGTACACACGTATTTATAATTTTTCAGGTAAATTCAGAAAAGCTTCTCAGGGTTTAGTGTTGAGCACACTAAGCGGGTTTAGTAAATACTTGCAGTTTAAACTAGTGATGTACCTATGTGAGAAAGATGTGTGGTCGTTTCTTTGCGAAATGTATTTGGAATTAAAAGCATGGTTTATAGAACGAGGACGGCCCCGTTGGTGAAGGTTATGGGGTCCTTGCGTATTTCCACTGCGGACAGGTATTTGGGTGAAACATTTTTAAGTACTTGTTGATTTGTACTTGAGTGAATGAGTGCTTGATATGTCTGGGTGTTTTATTTATACAAGTATGTATTTAAAAGAAAAAAAATGTATATAAGTAAGCATATTTCCTTGTCTGATTTCCAGTGCTTTAGCTACTTTACATGGATGTGTCAATGTGTGTGTGTTGTTGTAAAATATTTATTTATTTAAAGATATCGACTGTACTTTAATATTATAAGTATTTATTTATACGTACGTAGATAAATCTGACCAACTAATTGGGCAACTGACCACAGATCTGCGTGCTGCAGTTACGCATACTAAATACCACTTAAAAATAAATTTGTACAAAGTGGCAAATATGAAATCGTAATTATATAGCTAATTAACCATAGCCCAGTTTCAAGGAGTTATCCTTGACAACATATTTGTACTACATAAAGTACAATGTCAGTCCAAATACATCAGCTCAAAGTCAACTTCCGTCATACATTGAGCAAACGCCCAGGCATGTAAGCATCGAGGCCTTTACATCGCAACACCTTTTTGTGTCGACGCCAAACTAATTTAATGTTCTTTCCGATCCATCTGTTATGTAAGGATGGTCCAATGTCGCGTGCCACACCTGACCCTCGGGAGACAAAAGCGCGTTCGTTCATGACACCGATACGCTTTATGATGAACAATGACGTATCTGACATCGTTGATAAGGAAGACTGTGAAATAATGGAAGACGTCGTTTGCAGGGATCATAGACCGGTTGATGGATGCCAAACATTTGTAACAGTTGTCTGCAGTACAGTGTAGGTTTAGTGGGGGCTAATTTATTTCGAGTCTTAAGGTACTGATAGAAATGCTACTCAGTGACATTGTCGCCGTGTGGTGACGGCGAATAGAATACATGTGTCACCACCCCAGCCCAACTTTTCCCGTCGTTGTGGCCGTAGGAAGTGACCAAGGGAACTCTCCAGAAGATGGGCAGCAGCGCTCTCAGTGAGTTAAACCACAACACCACTGCGATCGTCAACCCGCCTGCCAAGCGTGGCGAATATTGGCATTTCCACCCAAATTATCATGGAAATCATTAGGGGAAGTCCAGCAGTGGACGTCATGTACCTGATGATGATGGTGATTAGCGGCATGTATTTGGGGCTATTACTGTAAGTAACCTTCAAGCTTTCAAATATCTTAAAGCTTCGACCCATAAGAAGAACAATAATATTACGGGAATCGCTGCAAAACCATGCCACTAACTAGCATGCATGTGTATGTATGTGTAAACCCATGCACAAATGCGTAAACCCTTATTTAGAACCAAGTCGTAAATATAAAATTGTTGGTTGGTTGGTATTGGACGGTAAGACCACCATGTTAGGTAGATGCAATTATATGTTAATAGATCAATTGGTTCTATTAATTTATAATAAAAGTTAAAATCAACGATAGTATTTGGCGTCGGCGAAGATATAGGAATAGTCGCCGAAGATGGTGAGGAAAGATAAAAAAAAGTGATGATGGATTACTACTCAATGTTTTACAAAGGAGCCGTACGACCGCTTACATAATTGTCTAGGCATACAACACAAAAACTGTAGAACACTTTACTATCCCACATTGCTTTTTGTATTTATGATTGATGGTTTAAGTGATAATGATGTATGTACATATGTATGTATGTAATTTTTGGTTTATATACACATGAAGCTATTGCTAGTATATTAAATACACAAGGGGAGGCATGTGTCTATCAATTTTACAACTCTGTCTTGACTTACGCGAACCGCCAACGTGATAATTGCCAGTGTAAGGCATACTTGACACCCACGCCTACTTTTAACCTTTTTCTAAAGTTTCTGGCTTTAGACACACTCAAGGAAATTGTCAATAGGACTTACTAAATGAGAAAGTATTTTGTTAACCTTCATTCTTTTGAAATTCCCCATAACTGTTCTAGATTTCCGCATTTCGATTCCTTTTCGGATATTATAATGCGTTGTTTGTCACAAAGTGATTGATGAATTGATATGAAGAACTGTGTGTGAAATGATAATAATATGTACCATATCTTGCAGTGTATTCTCTAGATTTAATTGTTTCAATTTTGTAATTATTTAAAAAAAATTGCATTATTTGTTTTCGATTAACATTATACAATAAGATTGACATTTGTACGATTTTATGGCAGGATACATTGTAACATAACAATATTACTGAACATCTTTTTTGACATGTATTCACAAATAAATGATTTGAATGGCAAATACCTCATACTCGTATAAGCCCTCTATCATAGTGTTAGCATAGGAGTGACCTCATGTTTCTGTACACTAAGGTTGAGATACAAGAGTATATCCTACATACACCTGTACTTATGCACCTTTTTTACGTGGAAAAATTCTCATGAACACTCCGCCACCATGGGGACACCACAGGGTAGTGTCAGACTGTATCGACTAAATATCCTCGATAGCCTCTGGAAAATTAGGCGGAGGACGATAAGGCATGTCGTCAGGACCCGCCCAAATGATCGATCCGGTTTTGGACTCCTGCTCGAGACGGAGGTGTGTAGATACACACCTGCCTTCGGGTACTTCCTCCGCCTAATTTTCCAGAGGCTATCGAGGATATTTAGTTTTATATAGTAGATATTTAGTTAATTTATTTTAAATGATCGATACTCACTGTCATGGTCATGGAAAAACATTGACAATGATGGCTCACGGTTACATATTTTTTGCTCGTGTTTTTATTGCTACCAAGAATCTTACAATGTACAGTCCAGTTCATAAACACTAAACAAACAAGCGATTTTAAAGTATCGGCTTCGAAGCGAAAATATATGCATTGAGATGGAACGTCTTTTATATTCGACTGTACCAGTCTATTGAGGAAAACCTGTCAACAATTTGATTGTTTTCATACAATATTTCGAGGACACACGTAATACAATGCCCTACAGATGTATTATCTTTATGATGGTCAATTGGACATGCGCTATGTGCTTGGAATTATTTTAAACTGGTCGACGCCCGCGATTTCATTCGCGTAATTTCCACCAAGATTTAGAACCGTAACATTATCGTTTTCTCATATTAGCTTGTACCCCTTTTTATCTCCTTAGGGGATGAATTTTGAAAAATCAACCAACCCCGCTTTGGGATTAAAAGACGTGAAGTGTATTTATTTTTTTATTTTTTTAAAAACCATAAAAATAACTTCTGCCCATTTTCATTTCAGATTTCTAGGTCAAGGTTTTGGACTGGGCGTTGATGAGTCAGTCATGAATGAATCAGTCAGGACGAGTTTTATCTATATATATAAATCTTCATCTTATTCAATCAATGCCACTTTTCGTTCTAATGATATAACTCAGAAACGGGTGGACCGCTTTCGCTAGTTCTTCCTTTGTTGTGCTTATTAATGACAGCAGAAGGGTTTAATGAAAGAAAAAAATGACATCCACTGCTGGGCACAGGCCACCCTGGAGGTTATACTAATTTTATATTCATAGTAATAGTAGTAAGACAGGATAACGTCTGTCGAGTCCACTAGTATATATTATAGATATGCGTCTTTGTGTAACAAAGTAACCTTCACGAGCGGTGCTATTTGAAGTAATTTCATATTATATACGTATACAAATTGTAATATAATTACGGTACAAAAATAGTCGTTAAGCCGACGTACATATTGGGCCTCGGGCAGCTTGCAAACCTCTGTCAGTTGAGCTTACCACACCGGCTTTTTTCTACCTTTCCTCACGTAGTGATTCAGATGTCAAATAACCGTATGAACCATGCAAGGCAAATCGACCATCAAAAGCGTATCCTGGTTCCTTCCGCGCATATAGGATGGGTAACCAGGAGAAGAAGAAGTAATCCTGTAAATAAATTTCTATTGAACCGGGAAAACATTGGCCGGTATTCTGATTTATGAAACAAGCACTACTCATGTAGGTAAGTGTGCGCAAGTGGCAAATAGAGGCAAACGCGTCTCACATATTGCACAGTTAGAACAAAATTGACACACAACAAAATGTGTCATTTTATGAAATTGAACCTTAACATAAAAGATACTAAACTTAAATTACAAAATCGGCGTGTTTGGTATTGAGTCCTTTTTGTTCTAACTATGCTACATTAGGCGTTGATTTTTCATTCAGATTTTTTTAGTTTTTTTTCTTTTTTTTTTCAATTAATAGTTTTGTTTTAATTACAATTAGAGTTTCCAGCGTTGTTACACGTAACGTTTCTCCCATTCAGCGTTTCCTGAGTACGGTTATATTCAGCATTAGACCATTTCCAGGTCTATAAATCACGGTGAAACCTCGTTTCAAACTAATTGAATACAGCGGTGTCCTACGGGCTTATACTGATCCATACTGAACCTTATTACAACCGTCACGTTAGACTGGCCATCAGTATTTATCTATACTAATAATATAAACGCGAAAGTTTCTTTGGGTGGATGGATGTTCGTTACTTTTTGACGCGAAAACTACCGAACGTATTTCAATGATGCTTTATAACAGATCTTATACATCGGAATAACACAATGTAGGCTAAAATTCATCGCGAAATTTCCGTAATAAAAGGCGGTCGGTAGTTAGGTATATTTTACACGCATCGTCTATTGGAAGAAATACCAAGATCTGGTATGATTTTTTTTTCACGTCCAGTGCAAGTCATTAAAAGGAGGAAACGCCGATATAATTATGTAATATAACGCTATAATATGAGCTTGAACTTTGTATTGCCAATATTAACGTATTACACAAAATAATACGTAATGTTTGTTGAAATTTCCAATTTGCTGTGAGAGCATAGGGGTTGGATTATTAGATTACATTGACATACTAATCTGAAATTGTGTTCGGCAAACATATCCAGATAATATATCCCTGTTTCCCTTGGTCGAAGTATCACGTGTGAACGGATGGACTGATTTGGCTAATTATTTTATTATTGTTTTGTTAGGAGAAAATTAAGTCGATTGCGCGGACGAATTATACGAATACAATATTCATAGTCAAGATTACGTTTGCCGGG
Source organism: Conopomorpha cramerella (assembly GCA_012932125.1). Taxonomy (NCBI): domain Eukaryota; kingdom Metazoa; phylum Arthropoda; class Insecta; order Lepidoptera; family Gracillariidae; genus Conopomorpha; species Conopomorpha cramerella. The sequence goes on along the minus strand of SJJU01001582.1, from coordinate 32,088 downwards.
TCAGGTAATCACAGTATAAACATTTCACGGAATCCCACGCTTGAGTGATTGCGACACTTGCCGAACAAATCCAAAACGATGGCGACCACGAAACCGTAATAATACAAAAGTATGGCGAGGGACGTTGGCGACGACAGATCGAAAACCTAGTTACTATTCATGAAGCCGCGAAATTGCCAGCCAGGTACCTTTTTGGACAACATAAGCTCTACAATTCCATGTGAAACTTGGACTGACGTTGCGTGTACTCAACTGAAACACACAGTTCCCAATATAGGCAGTAAGGATAACCTGTTTGAGTAATCCCGGACATCCAGTTACACAGTGGTAACTATGACCACATCATCGCTCATACATTAACCATGCCAGTACTAGGGGGAATACTAACAAATTTTGGACATTCGCCATAAAAGATGATGGGAGATAATTTTTGTTTTTTTTTGTCCGAAGATATATCGAAGTAATCTTTGTATTAGTGACACGATATTTATTGGCAAGGATGTGGAATGACTTGCCGTAGCTGTGTTTCATGCGCAGTATAGTCTGGAGGTCAGTGGCGTGCACTGGCTTTTACGACAAGGTAGGCAGTAATCCCCACGGATTGACACCTATGTATAGGTAACTTGTCTTTACGCAACACAGGTACCTCCCTATCTGCTCGCCCACAAAACACAGGACCTTCGTTAGCCTATGTCGTGAATGCCACAAAAAAAGATCTAGCAATAACTCTCTATTATTAGGTCGGGTAGCCAAAAGGAAGTAGCAGCAGGGTAGGCAGTGTCTTTTTGTCTATATGGTGTGCACGCCACTGCTGGAGGTACTTGAGTCGCTGGGAAAAAGGTACCTAATGAACAAGTGTCATCAACTCCATCGTAGAGCACATCGCTGCTTAACATCAGACATGTTGTCAAATAGTACATTAAGAATAGGAGGTAAATATATTATAGAATATCAGACAGCAAAATTAGTACCAACTAATAATCACTGTGAAAATTGCTCTCATGTCAGACGCAGACAAACATTTCCACCATACGTCGTTTCATAGATGAATAGGTAATTATTGTACACGAATTAGTGCATTATTAAAACAAACAAGTTCGTACGGTCGTGTGAGTCGGTGCAGCAAACAGCTCGGTTGCCACCGATCATGAACTAGGTGACTGCCACAGTGTAGATGAATGCAGTGTGCGAATCAATACACGCGGAAAAAGACTAACCTTTCATAAAGTTAGTGCACTGCTAGTGAAGCTCCAATGTACAACAAATTGGTCTATGTTGATATACGGCAACTAGTTAGTTAACGGTTTTAACATTTTATTAATACAAAGTATGGTATAAGTAAGTTTGCTAGACGAAGTCTTTACCCTACACTTCCTCTAGTAAATAAATGACTCTCATAGATGCCATTGTCAGAACTGAAACAGATTGTAAAGTGACCACACGGGTAGTATCCGCTTTAAAATCTGTTCACCCAGACGAAAGATCTGAGATAAAAAAATAAAAAAAATCAGATTATATTATATTCAGAGAGAACCTCTTCCTTTTCGAAGCCGATTAAAAAACGCTAATTGGCAGCGAAGCAGTAGCCGTGCCGTGTGTTGTGAATGAACGTAAAATTAAACGAATTTAAACCACTGTCACTGTAAAATTTCATATAACGCGTTCATAAAATATTGATACTCATATACTTTTTATTAGTTGATATCTCGCTACGGATATTAAAAATAAAATATTTGACTCTACTTTTATTATAAATAGGGCCTTACTAATAATAGCGAAATTGCTATTTCGAAGATACACAATGCTCAACTTAACTTGTCAGTTTTATGTCAAATACGGAATAACCAGTTCAAGTAGACCTGTAATAACCGTTGTATAAGTGACAACGCGTTTATTGCTAAGGGGGATAGTCTTATACCAAAAACTTTTAGGCACACAACACACCTATTGGCGTGATAACAATAAAACTTCAACTGTCTTAATTCGAGAGTCCATCAAAACGTCAACCTAACCGGGACCTAAATTTCGTTACTTACATTGTACAGAGTAGGCTTACTGCATATCAATTATCTGTGACTGCAATTCTAATACAGTTTAACAGTAAAGTAGTGTGTAGAAGTTGTATAATCGTGTGAACGTCATGGCCTTGTGAAATGGTCACGTGGCGGTGAACAATTATTATAGAATTGTCTCACCATTCATTCGGTTCGGTAAGAAAGGTCACCCTACAATTGCGGCACGATTAAACGGATTCAGTTTTCTCACAGCACGCACTATAATTGCACCAGAAATGTTTAACTGAGGTTAAGTCGCAGGGCACAATGGGTTAAAGTGTCAGTTATGTATACGAAATCTCTGTTATTATTTGTCAAGTTGACAAAACCTTGACTTTTGTTTTTTTTTACGACGAAATAAGTCGATTGTTTGCTCTATTGGTTGGTGTATAATTGTGGTTTTCGTAGTTTCTTTGAAACTTACGGATACAAGGATAGCAATTTGCTTTTGTATGATGCAGTGTCATTGTTATGGCCGGATCTGTAACAGGATATCGCTAATGTAGGTGCCTGCGATTGATGCCTGCGTAATAGTTCACATGCATAAAAATACGAAATGAAATAATGTTTTTAGGAATTTAACAATTTTAATTGGCTAGATTGATATATTGATATATTGATAAATACATAAATTTCACGTCTGTCTCACAGAGGGGTAGGCAGAGAGTACAGATCTCCATTTGTCACGGTCCTGACATACCCCTTTCGCTTCATGTACATTAATAAATATGTTTTCATACTTTATCTCCGGTCTCGAGTACTTCTCATCTACGTTCCTTCAGGACATCACCAATTTTGTCGATGTTTTTCCTGTAATATCCCATGTACCTTTTCACAACACTTTTTAAGATATATCGACAAATCCAGCAGCAGAATGGTGCTTGTTTGAGGGAACTAGTAATGTAACTTTAGCTAGACCAGTATTGGTATAGTAATATAATCTGTGATTGATTTTACTTCCTAAAAATTTAATTTAATTGTAATGCGAAAAATTATTACACTTAATTTATGTGAAATGCGACTGTGTAAATTCTTCACATAAAATCCTACTAATATTATAAATTAGAATTTTTGGATGGATGTATGGATGTACCTACGGATGGATGTTTGTCCTTCTTTCACGCCGTAAGTACTGGACGGATTTTGATGAAATTTGTCAGTATTGTAGATTGTAAACTAGAATAACATATAGGCTATAAATTATATTGGTAAAACAACGTTTGCCGGGTCAGCTAGTTTAAAATAAAGGTTGATGCATAGATATTATAAACCGAACTAGGAAATCTTTAATATTGTTCCCGAAATTCCCACGGGAACGGACGAATATCAACTTCGGAGTGCAACATCTTGCACCAATATTAAAAGTCAGCATCATAACACTGTAATTACTTACGCAACGTTTTGTATATCTTTACCTATATGAATACTTATATACATATTACATTTGCAAATGTATACTCTGATCTAAATCATTAGTAGATGTATTAGGAGTATGCCAGCGGGTTGTTGCGTAAACAAACATAATTAGGAAGAAACTTCGTCTGACTTCAGTCTTCACCTGAAACCGTGTGCTACTGAACTCAATTAGCCGCTGACTAAATTGCTTACTAATTTAAGTTATGTATAATGATGTTTGTATAACGAACGTGATATTATGAAGTTCCGATTTTGTGTCAGGTAATTAAGAAAAATTACGTATCAAAGTAAAGTAGGACGTATTTTAATAAACAAAAGAGCGGATATAGATTTCATTGGCGGTTATCATGTGTAGTGTCCCAATGTAAAATTATTAGTCTTGAATTATTCGTGGAAGTTCAGGAAAGGTTTAAAAGCTGTATTTCGTCCAATACACGAGTTTTATAGCTTTCTGCGGCAAAGGAAGTGTTTGCCGGAACTAAACGCTAAAGACTATGCCACGCTATATCTTCTAATACATATACCTATAAAATTTCCATGTCACAATGTTAGTTACCGTACTCTTCCGAAACGGCTTTACCGATGTTTATAATTTTATATGCGTATTCACTAGGTGTGAGAATAGTCTACTATCTATTTTTTATGCATTTACCAGTTGTATTTCTCCCAATACACGGGGTACAAAGGCAACTTATTATGGCAAAACGAGTAGTAGTAGTAGGACTAGTATATACCTAGTTCAAAATTAGAGAAAATGGCATTCACAATTTTTTTTTGCCAAAAAGTGTAGATGACCGCGTTTGGTTTTACATTGATTAATTGTTAGGCAAAAACTGACCTAGGCATCGCGTTGTCAAACCTTCTGCCCATACCACTAGGGATTACGGACAGCGTTTGTGTTATGAATCATAAAATAGGATTTGAAGGCCAAAAGCTGTCGCAATCTATAGGCAAGTTTAGTAAGCCTTAAGATTCAAAAGGAAAATTGGTAAGACTGTCATTTATGATTGAAATCTGATTGATCTTTAACAATTTCTTAGATAGGAGTTATGCGCGGGAAACGATGAGATGCAAATGGCTTCTTTATTTCTCATTTTTAGAATAAATTTTTCGCTGAAATTATTGTGTTAATGTGGTGGAATTAGTGTAATAATGTGCTGGTGATGAAAAATAATGTAATGAGCGCGAGAAGTAAAGGAGAGGACTCCTATATATCAATTTTGTTATTCCCGTGTAATGTTCCACGCAGCATAGAAATGTGATGATCTACCCTCATTAAAACAATGAGATTTTGACACGACTTTGACGATTGACGACTTTATCGATAGACTGTGACAATGACACCAACTATATATCATTGTTATTATTGTACAGAACGAGTTAATACTTGACTAATGGCAATGGGCCAAAGCCCGAGTCCACATGAAAAAAAAAATGTCTTAGACAAAGCAAAGTCAAAGTTCTCTTTTTATATGTTGTCTCAGAACGAGACATGCATAGGTCCATATTATGGGAACGCCTCACTTCACGTCGTAGTAAATAAACATAAAACAAAAAAATAACCTGCGATGCGCCCGCGCACTAATTAGTACACGACATATCGAGATCACACAAAGTAAATCATTGTTCAATAAAGGCTAGAGCACACTAACGATGCGAATCACGCACCTCTGGCAGTGTGCACGCACTCTAATTAACCTTGACTGGAATCCTATTAACATCGATATGTACACTGGTAGACAATGCAAGATGTACTACATTCTGTTTTGAACTGAGCTCGTGTTGTATGAAAGTTCGAAGGTAACTTGGGTCAGGTAACAGGTACAGTGCTTAGCTCAAACTGTACTTCGATGCTTTGCAGTACATTTTGCGCCGTGATGCGCAATAGATTTATCAAGGGCGTTGATGTAAGTCACTGTACTCACAGTAGTTAAATCTGAAGGTTTGATCGTCAATATTTCAACATACTCAAAATCGTTATAAATTAAACTAATTATAGTTCACCGTACTGTTCGACTGATATAGCGATTCCGTAGTAGGTACCTAAGTGCCTACCCACCTACTAGCTATTAAACAGGACAAACAAGACTAAAGACAAGTCAAGTACTCAAATTTCAGCTCATTCGTTTGAAGATTGAGTTGCAAGAATTGAACCACATGCATGCATAGATACTAGTGGCGAAGCTAGGGTGTAAGCCGGTAGTACAAGAGAAGACTATGTCAGGCACATTAACAAATATTTTCTAGGAAATTAGGTAGCGTAGGGACTTATTAGCTCAAATAAGTAAGACAAACAAAAAAATCAAAGTAAGCATTGGTTAAGTGCCTATTTTTCACTACCTCGGCTTAACTCCCAGCTTCGCTACTAATATGTAGATTCCTACATACATTGCAAGTAAAATGAAAACTGTTAAAAGTAAATTAACTTTTTATTCCTAAGGCAGGATAGGCAAAGGTACAGAGTTATAAATGACTGGTAAAGTCGTCAAAATTAAGCCGATCCTGCGTCATACAAACGGACGGACCAATAATATGAATAACCCATTTTATTGCAATCAGTTCACTTTTTATACCTTCTCTCGTTTTCTCTTCTTAAGTTCTCGAGTTTTATACCTAGAGATTAACGAACAACAATTATTTTTAATTATATATGAAACTAGCGGACGCCCCGCGATTTCATTCGCGTAGTTTAGTAGTAGGTACTTTCATCCCAAATTTCAAGCGTCTAACTTGAGCCGTTTAGATTTTTTATACAAAAGAATTTTCCCGTTTATTACCGTTCCTGCGGGAATTTCTGGAATTTCTTTCTTAGTGCACTCCTATGAAGCTACGTCCGTACCAAATTTCAAGTGTCAACGTATCGCCGTTTGGGCTGTGCGTTGATATGTCAGTCAGTCAGTTAGCTTTTCCTTTTATATACATATTAAGATAAGTAATATAAAACCAGTTTCAGTAAAGCTGTTCTAACTGTGGTACAAGTGACACCGTGTTTAATAGTAAGGGGATTAGTTAACAGGAAACTTCTATTGTCTCGACTTTCATGTCTCCGAAAGTGTTAAACCGCGATTTATACGACATATGCTGACCCGGCAAACGTTGTTTAGCCAACGTACGTTACAGTTATATGTATGAATTATACATGCAAATCTTCCTCTAAAATCCTTCTATTTACTAAAGAAAACCGCATGGAAATCCGTTGTGTAGTTTTAAAGATTTAAGCACACATAGGGACCGTCAGCGGGAGGCGATTTTTTTATCTCTGTGAACAAGCGTATGACCACCATCCTGCCTGATGTTAAGCAGCGATGTGGTCTACGATGGAGCTCACTTGTTAATTAGGTACCTATTCACCCGCGACTTGAAGACTTGAAAACCGTTTTTTTTTCTTTACATTAGGTATATACTAGTTGACCCGGCAAACGGTGTTCTGCCAATATACTTTATTAACAGTGTGAACAGTGGAACCTCCTCTGTTTTTAATTGGTGAGAAAATAATTGCTCAATCCAGCTCAATACTTTATCAAAGTGTCAACAGAACACGAGCGTGGTGTGTACAAAGCGACGGTTCAATTTCAACTCGTCACGATTATTTCGCAACACTTTGTTGTGGGCAACAGAGCTTACGGTTCTCTGTGCCATTCTTTTCACGGCGGCTTATAATCAATCGTTGCATAGTGTAAGACAAAGTCGCCTCGCGCTCTCTGTCCCTATGTGTGCTTAGATCTTTAAACTAGCAACGGATTTTGAGGTGAAAATAGATACCGCGCTCTCTGTTCCTATGTGTGCTAGATCTTTAAACTACCAACGGATTTTGAGCCGTGTAGTCACGGTGAATAGAATACATGTGTTAACACCCCAGCCCAACTTTTCCCGTCTTGGGAGTGGTTAAGGGCGACCGAGGGAATACTCCAGAGGACGGACTGCAGCGCTCTCTGTGAGTTAAACCACAATACCACTGCGATCGCCAACCTGCCTGCCAAGCGTGGCGATTATTGGCATTTCCCCCCAAATTATTATGGAAATTGGAAGAGGCCCTCGTCCAGTAGTGACCATGAGCGTTATGTGGGCGACAATGACTGAAGTTTGGTGTTGTTCCTTTTCTATAAAGGGATTTTTTCTTTTAAGGTGCATAGGTATAAGACCCACACATACTAGTAGGAGGAAAACTTTAATCTAAATATCTCGAGAGCAATGAAATCGACTCATTTTATTACTGCAACCAGTAGTAAATTGACTCGATTTTATTGCTCCCGAGTTTATAAAAGGAAAAACTGACTGACCGACTGGCTGACATATCAACGCATAGCCCAATCGGCTAAACTTAGGCACTTGAAATTTTGGAACGGACGTAGCTTATGTATTGTAGGGGTGCTCTAAGAAAGGAAATCCAGAAACTCCCAAGGTTAGGCGTGTTTCTGATGGATTTTGGACTCTATTGACGCTTGTTATTCTAATTACCGACCCAATCACATAATCCCGGGTGATGTTTCTCATACATTCTAGCTTTTAAGTACAATTTGAAATTATTGTTTAATGTTTAAATAGGTATGTGTGTGTCTTGTAGTGTTACATACCTTATGTGATTATGCTCTGATAACTTCTCTGAAATCTTCAGATAATTCCAGTGAAGACATTCAATAAGGTTCAAATTATGTGTTGGTCGAGTGGCTATATACTAGCCTTTGTTTAATTAAGTGTTAAAGGAAGGTTTACATGTAAATTTCATACATATGATAATGTATATTGGCTAAATAAAGTTTGCCGGGTCAGCTAGTTAGTAATAATAAACAGAGACCCAAAACAATTCCTACATAATTTAACAGCAATAGAGCCGAAGTGTGCCAGCTCAGTCTGTCCATTATTTCATTGAAAGATAGGTACTGACATTGACCCAAACAGTGCGTCCTTACAACGCTACTTATATGGAAGGGCTAATACAGTGTGGCTTATTTATTGATTGATAAGTAGCCTTAAGTAGGCATGTATTGCGGCTGCGGTGAGACCTTCTATCTGTTTTATAATGAGCTAAAATGAATAGCTAATAATATTATCTATAGGGTCCTATTGAATACGTCATGAGAGTATTTCGAAATATGGTTAACTAGTTGTGTTAACGAAGCTTGTTGCGGATATAATTTAGTATTTAATATTTTCATCATCATCATCATCATCAGGCCATATTTGTCCACTGCTGGACATAGGCCTCTACGATTGCATGCCACTGTCTCCACGATCTCGCATCCAGCTTCTGCCAGCCATCTTACACAAATCATCAGTCCACCTTGCCTGAGCGCGTCCTACAGTCTGTTTGCCGAGACGAATATTAAAAATAAGTTGAATAAGTGATACAAAAACACTTGCAAAAACAAAAAAAGGAAAACGTCGTATTTTAAGGACCATACGAGTATATATGCTTTTTTCTTTTAAGTTTGGATTTGGCTTTTACTCAATTTGAGTCAAGAAAATTGAACATCACAATGTCACACAAATTTCACCCTAAAACACAAACAAAAATGGCGTATGAATAAACGTAATTTTAACTTTCGTATAGTTAGATTTATTAAACATTAACCAACAGATTAGTATCTACGCTTTATTAACCTTACCAAAATACGTTGTACAGTTGACAGCGTGAGTGTGTGCTACAAATTATTACCTGTAACAATAAAAAAATAATAGTATGATACATCACGATATCCATTAAAATAATTGCTTAATACAAAAAAGCATTAATCATCAACAGTTTCTTAAGTAGACACGAGTAAAGAAAAAAACATTGACAAGCATTTTTTAACACAGGAAATTATAAGTGGGTAACTTCCTTACTAAAAAAAAGTTATGCGGTGGTTACACTGAAACCCTATTTTGTATTTATCACTGCTTTTCAACTTCCTAAAGTAAGCGGATAAAACTTTATCATTAAGTAGTAATGAATCTATATATTATATAAAACAAAGACGGATTTGTTACAACACTTATAACTCAAGAACGATTTAACCGATTAGGCAGAAAATTGGTGGGGACGTAGCTTAGAACCAGGTGAATAACATAGGATCTTTTTATCCCGTTCCTGTGGGACTTAGTGCAGTATAGAGGGTGCTATAGTTTGTATGACATACTGAAACTACGCGAATGAAATCGCGGGGCGTCCGCTAGTAATGAATAAATCAATTAATTCAATATAAAAGTAACACAAGCATACATACGTACATAACATTAATTACAAAGAAAGCATTCTCTCGTCTGCATAATCAAAATTTCAGTATTACTATTGTACGTATAGATTTTTCAAATTAATAATAACTAGATTTTATTTCTGAAAATGATTAACGAGTGTATTGGTATTATGTAAGGGATATTTATTTTGAAATCCTTATTTATTTGCTAAATAAGCTGATTTGAGAAACTCTTAATTCATAGTATTTTAAAATGAATTAATCGGGTGGTGATGCAACGTCGTGGATGTTAACGGAAGGATGCACCGTTTGAGCAATGCCGGATGGTCACCCACCGGTGACCATCGCCACCTTGTCATTAATATCGTATTTACTTGGACCATCGTAAGTACATACTATTAAAATATATATACGTCACGCCTATTTCCCATGGGGTATTCCGGCTATATATATATATATATATATATATACGTAGGTACTGTAAACTACACAATTTGGTAAAAAAAATAACAAATAATCACTTGCGAGTAATATCTATTTATGGTTCTTAATTTAAATTCGTCATTCTTTGGATAAAAATTAAAGAATAGGCAATTCACTTTTTTGTATTTCTACTCGTAAGGGTTGTAAGTTTTAACTATCGATGAGCTAAAAATGCTGAAATATTACGAATTAGTACGCGCATGAAATTGTGGGGCATCAGCTAGTAGAATATATTGTAATTAGCTGTGTTTGTGCGTCTGTTAATTAAGAGCAAATTAAGATATATTTTCATTTACGTTTTAATTAAATTTAACATGTGCTGAGATCTTTTAAGATATAATTACTTGTTTTAAAGCACCCTCCTCCCCATAACAATGATATTTTGCGGATTAATGCCTAAACCTAGAAATATCCAGCACCAAATAGTCCAAATAAGAACGAAACACGAGGTAACCTGAATGTTTAGCAACACGCTATGGTCGGGCCATAATACCTTCACCAGGCCAACACGCTCACACCATATGCGTCACGTGTGAGGTATAGGTATTGCCTCAAACGACATACACATTGTGCAATGGTAATACCTGCACAGTGTTTAATATTACTGTGACAACAGGGTTTTATTGTATTACTTTATCCTACTTAATATTATAAACGCGAAACGTTGGTTTACGTTTCCACCGGTGACACATTCACACTATAATATGTGTGACGTGTTATAGTACTTATACACACATCAAAAGTGTCTAGGGATCAAGAACATTTTTAGCTCTAAAAAAGGGTTTGAGTCCGTCTACTGGACATGTACCAATAGGACTCTTTTTCAGAGCCTATGTACGGAACGTCACGCTTGTACGGTGAAAGTCAACGTCGTGATGAAACCCGCACACCACAAGGTGTGAATTTAAGTCAGAAATAACACAATAGAGTAGATATCCAGTTATGCAATAAATAATAATCCCTGATCTAATAACAAAAGGTTCCTATACGTTGTGTGACTCGCACACTATATTATCTTTTACCGAGAAACTGTCAAGCGGTACATGAGGACAAAACACATTTTCACATTTGCTATTAGTAAGAGGGTAAATGTATTATGCCATTGTTTGTCTATTAGTGAGACTAAGTGAAGTTCTTCACGTAAAACTGACAGTCATTCTAAAACCCTACCTCATATTGTTCTTGTTCATTTGACCACAATAGAGCTGATTAGATCTTGTGGGCGTGTCTAAACATTTCAAGGTCATTGTTTTTTTTTACACTTTATATCACGACACCTAATTGAATTCACTTTGATGTCTTGTGCATTGTTCTTGTTACGAAAATTATTCAGTAATATTATGATAGATCTAAATGATTTACAAATTGTATTTGTGTGGGAATTCAATGGCCTTCAATTAATAAAATAAACTATGGTCAAACGAAATTAAATTCTTATGTTAATAAACACAAAATTTAAATTATAGTTACGTTGGTGGTGTAATATTGCAGGTAATTTTAAAATCCTATTAACAACCATGGGAGTGTTCACGAACATTTTCGAAACTTAGTGCAAATCAGTGTTTCGTGCCGTTATAAATTAATAGGCTTGACTATAATTCTGGCCACCTTCACTAAACTATTCTGACAGAGTTTGTTCTTACGGTACTGAGGCATACAATTCCAACGGCTATTGAAAAAATACATCAATTTTAGGAAGGGATATCCGAAAGGTTTCCTTCTGTGTTTGTAGTCTAGAGATCCTCATGTAACGGGTAAATAGGAATTTAATTAACAAGTGCGCTCCATCGTAGTTTGTAGACCACATCGCTGTTGTACATCAGACAGGATGCTGGTCAAACGCTTGTTCATAGTGAATTTGAAAAAATGCTGTATCTTTTTTATTTAAATAACAATTTTCAGGATTTTAAACCCGTTTAGGTCATGAACAATTGTGTAGGTACATCAAATTAATAAATCACATCTACGTATATTAACAACAAAAATGCTTTACGAAAGCATCACACTGTAGGAAACATTTTCAGAAAACATTTGCCAAAATAACAACAAAAAAAGGGGCATTGGACAACAAAAAGTTATCCCATGACGCTTCATAAAAACATTGTCACAAATCGCCTTTTACTTTTGTCACTGACCCGCATGATTGTGTTATCTATTTTAAGTACGACACATGTTCCAGATAAACCAGTGATGCTTCGAAAGTTGATCCTGGCGAACGAAACTTTGGGCACGTTTTGACCCCGGACGTCATTATCTGCGCATTGAAACAGCCTAAATCAACATTGAAATCTGTTTTGGAATCAATACCGATGGACGACCGGTCTGTTTAAACCCACGGTTTTCTATTTGCCCTTTTTGTTGAAACTAAAATGTTGACCCGACTCTGTGATATTCTATCGTAAAGCAAACAGACGACAGTAAACATAATGTTATGTTCGAAGCGTTGATTGCTTCGTTTTTATCACGAGCCATACTATCAATGAGCTGTAAAAGAAAATGGCGGTGAAAAACCACAGGTTTCACTGCAAACGATGATCATATTACCCTCAAGCTCAAGTGAAACGATCTAGCGAAATCTTTTTTACCGGCGCCAATAAAACCTCAAATTGGCCGTTAAAAAAGTGATCTACATTGATGACTTTCGCCTCTTAGGTAACTTTGCCGATAAACGCAGATTATTTCTATTTGGACACAATGTCTCGTTATATAATCGCAGATGCAAATAAATAGAATAAATATTTAGGAACCAGTTCAGAAATGCATATCACTATAAACTTCCGTTTGCGACATGATAGTTTGTTGTTGAAGCTGTGTGTGTTGTGGTGACCTATTTTAACATTTCATGATAATATTCAATAGTATTCTTAGTTTTCTCATGTGGATACCTGAATACTAGTATGGTTATACTAATACCTTTATTCGGATACACTAATCAGTACGTAAGTGTCGTTTGGGCATAGTGTGTCTCTTTTACACAAACACGATTTGAGCAAGACAAAAGTTACTTGAGCGTGTACGTGGGGGATTTTTTTGAATAGCGGTCTAAAAGATCGATCGATCGAGTAGGTATGTAGAGGTCACCCTAAATTAACGTTGGTTTACCATATGAACCATATGGTGGCACAATGACACATGATACTATGGATGGATTATGTATGAACATTGAACGTGGACCCCATGACCATGCTTACTGGATATCCGGTTATCACCACAAACCCCGCTGGTATATTGACATGACATACAATACGACTGTCTCCCAGATGGACAGACTGCGACATTTCCTACGATCCAGAGACTTGTATACATAATTTCCAAATTGGTTCTAAGTAAACATATGTTAAGGTTACTTTTAGCATGACAACTGGACCCATAGAACCAAAGGGTATCAGTGATAGGTGGCCAGCCTAGTGGCCAATAATTTCTTACTCGGCATATCCTTGAGATCGCCTTTTACTCTTCGCATTGTAAGCATAGCTAAGGGATTGTGGTCCAGTGATCAGGTACTTGGACGTATAATCGGGTTGTCGTAGGTTCAAGTTTCGGCTGTACTAGGCGTGTACTTGGAACTTTTTCAGAGCTTATGTGAGTATGCTACGCAACGTTTTGACGGTGAAGTACAACATCGTGATGAAACTCGTATACCACAAGATGTGTTAACCAGTGTCGTGCTCACTATATAGGCAAAAAGACACTGCCTACCTTAATATTTTGGCTACCCAACCTAATAATAGAGTTATTGCTAGGTCTTTTTTTGTTATACTCACGACATACTAACGAAGTCCTGTGTTTTATGGGTGAGTACATAGTATATTTTGTAAAGACAAGTTACCTATACATAGGTGTCAATCTTTGGGGATTACTGCCTACCTTGTTGTAAAAGCCAGTGCACGCCACTGGTGTTAACCCTACAACAGCGATGGGCTCGCGCGCTATCACTTTGGATTTAATAGGCTTGATGTACCTACAACGCTTCAGGACAAAAAGGCGTAAAGTGTAAAGTATACCTACGTACATATTTTTAAGCGACTTCAAAAAAGGAGGTCACCCAATTCATATTTATGTTTATTCGCGTATAATTTCGTCGTTTATGAACCAATTTGATGATTCTGTTTTTGTTGGAAAAAAGATATTTCAAAGATGGTCTCAGGATGAGTACATCCGTATTTGATGACGGCAGACCAGATAAATGGAGAGAAAAACCGTAGGGGCGACTAGTAGGACTACTTGAATTCGTTCGAAGGAAACGCGCCCTGACATGATATTAAAAATTTAAAACGGGTATTATAGCGCAAAAATTAACCAAAAATAAGCATTCAGCTCAACATGCACAGCTGATGTCGTTAGTGTGACGTGTCGAAACAGTGATTTTTTTTAGGGTAGTTCCGGATTCGCAGCCAACCAGTGAACGACGCCGCCGCCGTACTCCAGTCAGCTCGCGACCACGACACATGTAACTGTGTCGAAACGTCGGGCAAACAACGAAGGTAAGCTGAATGCTTATCTTTGGTTAATTCTCGCGCTATATTACCCGTCTTAAACTTTTAATACTTGAATTCGGTTCTTTATTCTATTTTTTTAATTCAATATGTAGCGTACAAGGCGATATCACTTTTGGCGTCCCACACCGGAACGTAAACAGACTACAATCTAACAACGCATGATAATTTGTCCGATACAATTAACTTTACTACTCCGGTATGCAATTAATGATCTTGAAACAAGGCCGTTACCCACATATTTACGATTCGAAGTATCTGAAGAGCGGGAGAGATATTTCTCCAGTATTTAGTTCACAGTCATTATGTACGCGGCATGGAGGAGCATCCTGCAATAAGACTCTTATTCGTGACCACAGTAACATAATGGGTATTAATAGTTTAATAGCTATATAACCTGCTGAACAGCTAGTACGGGACTTAATGAACAAGCATATTTTTTACTCCCCCAATGAGAGCCTCCCCCAATGATTTCCATGAAAATTTGGGGGGGAATGCCAATAATCGCCACTCTTGGCAGGCCGGTTGGCGATCGCACTACAGCATATTTTTTATCATCATCATCAGCCCATACTTGTCCACTGCTGGACATAGGCCTCTCCAATTGCACGCCACTGTGATCTGTTTTCGGCTTCTCGCAGCCAGCTTCTGCCAGGCCGTTGGGTGACGGCGAATAGAATACATGTGTCACCACCCCAGCCCAACTTTTCCCGTCATGGGGGTCGTAAGAGACGACCGAGGGAGCTCTCCAGAGAACGGGCAGCAGCGCTCTCTGTGAGTTAAACCACAACACCACTGCGATCGCCAACCCGCCTGCCCAGCGTGGCGATTATGGGCATTATCCTCCAAATATTTTTTATCAGTGTCCCTAAAATAAGGTTTAGTGACTCTCTTAGTCACTCCTTGTTTGTCACGCGGCTGATATCGGAAAATGAAAACAAAACACCAGTGGCGTGCACTGGCTTTTACGACAAGGTAGGCAGGAATCTCCAAGGATTGATACCTATGTATAGGTAACTTGTCTTTTCGAAATATAGGTATATACCTATAGTCACCCACAAAACACAGGACTTTGTTAGCCTATGTCGTGAGTACAACAAAAAAAAAGATCTAGCAATAACTCTATTATTAATTCGGGTAGCCAAAATACTAGGTAGGCAGTGTCTTTTTGCCTGTATAGTGTGCACGCCACTGCAATACACTATGTATTTTTGAAAAATAATACCTCACGACTCTCGTTTATTCACAGACATTACACAAGCGCATGGTGTAAATGTGTTAAGATGCCCTTATTAATCGATCTGTAACCAACCACTAAAACACATTAACAACGACGCAATGTCAACACAAAGAATATAGATGCAATATGTTTCTTTGTGTGTTTGACTCGATGGCCTCGGATATCCAGCGCCGTGACACACATATTACTAAGTACTAGGTGAACTAGATTTAGTACCTACATACCTAATGAACGGAAAAAACTCGAATAAAATTATGCAAGTAAATCTAGACTGTTATTTTTAATGTTTAATTTTATTTTGAAATTGAATTACGTTTAGGGCATGAAATTTTTGACGACACTTGTCGCCGATAGAAATCTGTATTTAAAGTTTTAAGTTACTTGAAAGTACCTACCTAATAATACAAGTGCTCATTCCATATAAAACTAGATAAAACTTTACGTATTTTAATACCTAAGCGGCGGCGTA
The DNA here is from genome assembly GCA_012932125.1 of Conopomorpha cramerella. Lineage (NCBI taxonomy): Eukaryota > Metazoa > Arthropoda > Insecta > Lepidoptera > Gracillariidae > Conopomorpha > Conopomorpha cramerella. Next base: position 15,754 of record SJJU01001582.1, on the reverse strand, counting down.
GGTAAATGAATATGTGTCTGTGTGTGTGATTTGTATGTATGTTTTATATAATACAAACATACATACATCAATATGTATGCAATCCATCATCAGCCACATGACGTCCACAGCTGGACGAGGGCCTCCACCAATAATTTCCATGATCATTTGGGGGGGAAATTCCAATAATTGCCACTTTGGTAGACGAGTTGGCGATCGCAGTGGTGTTGTGGTGTAAATCACAGTGAGCGCTGCTTCCCATCCTCTGGAGAGCTCCATCGGTCGCCTTTTACGACCCGGACGCCGAGAAAAGTTGGGTTTGGTGACACAATATACATACGTCAGTAATCCCTAAGAGGGTTGGACAGAACCTTAGAATCACAAGGACCAAAGGGCCACATTCAGCATAATAATGTAGTTAAGAATGTTACTATAGGCCTTCAATTGTACCAGCCCCCTTAGCAAAGCGCACCAAGAAAGAAATGACTAGACATACCAGGCACTGCGATTGGTTGAAACAAGCTGAGTCGCACGACGTGTGACATAGCAGCCAATCACAGCCCGTACTTGGTCTATAACGTGTCTTTCTTGACACGTGTGCTACGTCTGCAGTGGAGGATTGTATGGGTGTAATAACTCTTATTACAATGAAATAAATATTTTTTTATCACTATGAACAAGCGTTTGACCAACATCCTGCCTGATGTTAAGCAGCGATGTGGTCTACGTAAACGTCTAAATATATGGACCTAGCTGTCCCGGAAGTCATTTCTTTTGCAGTAGGAAGATTTGCCGTAGGAATTTTTTACCTCGTGTATTGGAAGTAATATACAGCTTTTAAACCTCCCCTGGACTTCCACTAATAATTCGAGACCAAAATTTGTCGAATAGTGCCAGCCGTTCTCGAGTTTTAGCGAGACTAACGAACAGCAATTCATTTTTATATAATAAAGATATTTTTCATTGAATTGTATGTACCTACTGTTGTCAAAATATTGTAGCATTGCATAAATATAGTTTATCTATCTATAAACCGTAATAGGGCGGATGTACAAGGAGGTTCCACAACGGCGACTGAGTGACGAGGGAGAATGTTGGAAGAACTGAACGTAACTAACTTAAGATAATTACTTAGCATCCTGTTTTAACCGTCTCGCAGTGGCTCCAGTTTGCTAAGTGCGAATTTTTCAAAACTCAGTTAAAAACTTTCCTGAAAAATATCCTGTTTGTGTATAGCTATTCAAACAGATTGTTGAAATTATGTAATTACAAGTGGTCCCGGCAAACAGTCGTTTTGTCGTAGAAAGATTTGTACCCCGTGTATTGGAAGAAACATCTTTTAAACCTTTCTTGAACTTTTAACAAAATCGGTGCAGCCTTTCTCCAGTTTTAGCTAGACTAACGAACAGCAATTATTTTTTATATATCTACAATAGATTAAATTAGATAATTTAACTATTTACCTATTTATTACCATCTGTCATCAAATACTCGTACCGATAGGTACAGGACTTTAATTGTGAATGTTGTTATGGATAGACTATTCTGATATGCTATTCAAAGAGATTAAAACGACCTCCACGCTTGCTGGTTTTGACTGGCTACTATTCGGCAAGAGGAAAAACGGACGACTCATGTGGTGTCGTCATATAAAGGTACTCTATGGGTACCATAGTAAGGAAATTAACTACACTCGGGAGCAATGAAATCGACTCAGTATACTACTGGTTGCAGTAATAAAATGAATCGATTTCATTGCTCCTGAGTCTATAATAACTTTAAAGAAAAATGTACTGACATCAGACAACCATTATTTACAAGCCTAATACTACATCTCTAGGATTTTTTAGAAACGGAAAATCACACGATTAATCTCCCACTTGGTGTCGACCTATACGTCGTAGATACACCATTGATACCATGCGCTCTAAAGTAAGGAAGTAAAATTAAATAACTTTAAAAAGAAAGAACCTACTTCAACCGGTACTAGTCGACTCTACGGCTTTTGAAGGGGCCCTTAGATGTATCTAGTTTGCCATCACCAAAAGCTGATGTCCTACAGTTTTGACTTACTATCTAAACTAATGTGTAAAGAATTCCCACTGTTTTCTAAGTTATTTCAATACGGGGCACACGAATTGTTCCGCGTTAACTAACCTTCCACCCAATAATTTCAATATTACCTGCGACTTTGTCTGTTATTTACATTAATTAACAGATGGGCCGCAAATATTTTACGCGGGCAAATACAACATCAATCACTGAATAATACGCCAGTTATCGGCAATTTAACGAATATTAATCAATCTCCCATTGGTACGTACATCGGTAAACTACAGTTTATGTAAAACTTACCTACATCGTAATTCACACTAAATTATTAAATCGAAAGTTTGTGTGTATGTTTATTATTTCTTCACGTGTAAACGGTTGGAGCGAATTCAATAAACTTTGCTATGGATTAGCTGACACCCTGGATTAACACATGGGCTTTAATTTATCTCAAAATTCCCACGGGAACGGAATAAATAGCGGGTAGCACCGCCGAGGTATAGCTGTAAAATAAGTACACTTTGATGGCGAAAGTAAACTTGTAAACTTTCGGAAACTTATTGCGACTCTATCATGGTAATCGATATGGTGCTGTATATTTTTATTTCATATGTAAATCGCATGCAGCGAAAATCATACTAAAACGAACACAATACTATGTTCATTATCATAATCAAACCGTAATAATATGTCGATGCCGTCTAATTAATCAAAAGCTATTTGGAGATAAGGTGAACATAATTCTTAACCTCATGAAGGCTTTCATTTTCATCATCTGCGGCAACCTCTGCAAGTTCCGACTGAATACTATCTATTTTATGTACCTATTCATATATTTTTTAGATATTGCTAATTACAAGATGCAATCTCAATAACAATAACTCAACGGAAAATTATTTAACCTTTGTATAAAGTACTTACGTACAGTTATTGTCTACCTACCTACGAATCTTTAGAAATTACTTATGTCTTTATGAATAACACAGAAAATGAAAAACTAAATGAATTTCAATAAATCGCACATTTGCAATAACAACGCGACATGTCGGAATGTGAGTGTTGAAATAAGAATTTTATTACAGTTACTTAGGATTCTTTTCACAATAACAAAATTATTCTGAAATATCACGTTGTACGTAGCAAATGAGCGAAATGTTTTTTCACACAAGCGCGTTCGATCTATCTTTGGTCAGGAGATCCGTTATGGATACCTGGTACTGCTTATGTGGCCCGTTATTTGGCACCTACAAAAGCACAAATTACTTATTTATATTATAGGTGCAGTTACTTACATAAATCCTATTAAATACATACATAAATAAAACACCCAGACGCAAACAACAAATGCTGAAAAATTATGTCCGTGGAATCGAACCCGCGACCGTCGTCCTAGAGGCAGATGCCCTGACCATGCCGGCCGATTATCCTGAAACCCCATACGATGGCCTAAGTCTAAAACACTACGTCCGTTAATCTAGATGTAATTTTTTCTTTCATAAGAACCTTCTGCTGTCATTAATAAGCACAACAAAGAAAGAATTAGCGAAATCGGTCCACCCGTTCCGGAGTCATTGTATTATATTGCCATGTGTATTGTACGTAGGTAATTGTATTACTTCTTGAAATAAACTCATTTTAAAATTAGCAAAAAGGTAAGTATTTTCTTAAAGAAACGCGCACTGACATTATATTAATTGTTTAAACCGGGTATTGCGGAGCGAAATTCAGTCAGCTCGTGACCACGGCGCATGTAACGGTGTCGAAACGTCGAGCAAACAACGAAGGTAAACTGAATGCATATCTTTAGTTAATTTCGCACCGTAATATCCTTTTTAAACTAAAATGTGTTTGCAAATTCATCCCACAAATGTTAAAGTTATTCTCGATATACTATTATCAAACAATTCTAGTTTTGCCACTTTGATAGGTATTATTAGATTATTGCTCATAGTTTTTAAATATTAATAACCCAGACGGCTACTAACTAAAGGGTAAACATTTTCCAATGTCAAACTTTCTAATGACTACATCAGCTTTTCACATTAAAGTGTCCATGAATCCAGTTAAAACTTTGCGAGAACTTTCCCATTTTAGTTTTGTATTTCTGCAATTTGATACTTTTCAGGCTGACTTACATGACGTTTGTTTGTGATTCATAAACAACATTAAAAATACAAGTAAAGAGCACACGAAATTGACTTGCATGTATTTATGAAAAGTTTGTAGAATTTGTCTGACATAGAAAAAGAGTATGAGCACATATTAACCGTATAACATATTAGCCATAGTACCGATGACCGTTGGGAAAAACGAGTTCTCGAGTGGAGACCGCGTCTCGGCAAACGAAGTGTAGGACGCCCTCAGGCTAGGTGGACTGATGACGGTGGATGATATACGCAAGATGGCTGGCAGAAGCTGGATGCGAGAAGCCGAATACAGATCACAGTGGCGTGCAATTGGAGAGGCCTATGTCCAGCAGTGGACAAGTATGGGTTGATGATGTTGATGATGATGAGAAAAAGAGTTTGTGACAATTTCCGTTTAACATTTTCATTACACTCAAGATTAGTCTAGGTATCTTAGCCTCTAAATGTTATTATCTATTTATGTTTTTGTATTACAAACTATTACCGTTTTTCTGCGCATTTCTCAGTCAATTATCAACAATGATTTACAACAAAATCATATTATTATAGTACTGAACAGAAAATCAACATAGTAGAACAGGCCAATGTAAATAATATTAGTCAACCAAATTGTCGACATTAAGAATGTACACTTCATTTCAAAGCACTCTTTCCACAACCCTATTTTAGAAACGGCTTCATGCCTTAAATAGCAAATGCTTTATAAAATATTTCTACCAAAATAAGTCAACGGCGTGCTCCGTTGATTGACGTTTCCGTATGTGGAGAGCAAACGTTAGCCGAATAGGGAGCCAAGTTTGCCCACAATAATTTGCAGTAACTGACAAACCATTGAAGCTTTTGATGAACAAAATAATTTTGACAGTTGGAGGAAACAAGCAATGAAATGCAAACGAAAGAAATTCACAAAAATAATCTCAGGAACGATGGTCTCACAATGGTCTTTCACAAATTTTCTCTCCATTGCCTGCGCTGGTATTTCAATTGTTTTCAAAGTTTAACAACAAGCAGTAATGGACGATAATTTTCAATATAAAGATGTCAGCAAGAGAGCACAATGTAACATTTGAACATCAGCCTAGATCTCGGTACTGGGAACCTCTGCTAAAGAAGGACACTCCTTTGAAACGAAATACAATGCTGCATTTGTTGTACAAAATTCACATATAACTCTTTTATAAGGAGCATTGTACAGAATGTATACAACAATTGTATTGCGATCGAACCACTTGGCCAGGATTGTAGTTTCAGTTTAGAAAGTTCAGTTATAGTCTGATAAAAAACGACAGGAGTAGTGTCACTCCGTATGACCTTTAGTTATCTAAACATTTTATCAGTTTGAGTTCGCTGTAATATTCACTATCTGCAAACACAAATCTATATAGACGTATCCGATATTATTCATGTCAAAATAATTTATTACGAGTGTAAATACAACATTGTTATATATTCGAGATGGGGACGGACAGGGTTAAGAAAGTTATACAGAGAAGCGTAGACCGTATTGTCCTGTTCACAATACCTTGTTAACTTTCTTAAAGTCAGAAAGAGACAAAAAATAAGTTCCTATAAATATTACGGTTCGGTACGACTATTTAACTGTATTTAACTGCCAATGTCTTAAATATCAAACATGGGATTTTGAAGTCTATGGCATTTAGAACAGAAACCAAAACCGTGAAAATATAATTTTGCCTATCTGACGTACAAAAGGTTTAAAGCAGTCATTCATTCATCACTCACGTATCACTCTGAAATTGGCATCATGATATTATAATTTTGCATAATCCACGCACGTGGAGTAAAAGGATATCCTTTACCTTTTATAATTAACACATTATTGTATTTTAATACAATGCTTTAATATAATTAGGTGCTAATATTAGGACTAATATCAAGCACATAATCATTATATTAAAGTAATCATAATTAGGTAAGTATGTGTTTATTTACATGTAGGGAAAAAAAATAAAACTTACAATTTTACAATGTTAAGTTTTTTATAAACCGTAGCTATATTTATCTTTACCGGCTGCTCACCTAAGTCTTAACATTGCGGCCGGCCCTTTGATTCTATTCTCACCCTTATATTTTTAGACTGCACCCCTCCCTTTCGGCAATCGTGCAGTATTTTGTTTACATAACTCACTGGGAATTGCTCAAAAGATTAAGCCACGCATGCTGAATGTTGGGATCATGCCTCCACGTTCCCTCGCCCTATTGTAAGATAACAGGGAAGAGTGTTGACTACGATTCAATATTTTCTCCCTGAAAGCCTTAATTTCGCGTTGCTTTTAGTGAGATATTTCGCTTACGGTTGTAGGACTATGTACCGTGTTGGTTTTTAAGAAAACCACATCATAACCATTAATCATGGTGTAAATTATTCCGAAATTAAACGAAAGTCAAACTATCTTGTCAACAATTGTATGAAATAACCCGTTTCAAGAGCAATAATTTTAATGTGTAATTTCTGATTATCGTCAAGTCGGGAATCCTTATAAACTGATCAAAAGCCTAATTGTAAGAGATTTTCCAAAGACTCAACTCCTTCAGAAGTAACATGAGTGACTTACTATAATTATAAAAATCAAGAGCGATTATGCGTGACATGAAGAGACTGGATATAACCAAAAACCTCTTTAATAAGACAAAGGATATATATATTCTAATACATAAAATTTCTATGTCACAATATTATTTAGTTACCGTACTCCTCCGAAAAGGCTTTGCCGATTTTTACTAAATTTTATATGCGCATTCAGTAGGCCTGAGAATCGGCTGCTATAATTTTTTATGCATCTATCAGTTGTATTTCTCCCAATACACGGAGTACAAAGGCAACTTATTATGGCAAAACAAATGTTTGCCGGGACAGCTAGTATATATGTATGTATAATACGGACGTGGGTCTACGAATGATTAGAATTTTATTACCCTTTGCAAAGTGTCTGTGGATAGAGAACACTACCGTTTGCCCGACACGCCAGATTGGTGTTCCCAAACACGTACACGTATCAAGGAGGTCCCCAGGGAACGTGTGTGTCCTTTGATGTTGTTCAAATACTAGTTCTACCTTCGAGGCAAACATTAGGAGATGTGTTTACATACTTGAAGTAAACAATTATTGTTAACATGGTTTTTACACACGCCTGCGAATTATTTTTGTGATTGTCTATTGTAAACGGCCTATGTCCAGCAGTGTACGGCAGTGGGCTTTGATGGTCATTATAAAACGAAATTTCGTAAATATGTTAAACTGCCAAACCAGGTAAATGTTGTTTGCCAATATTTTATTAACAGTGTTTCAGTGCTATTTTATGCATGTATTATGACACGCACATAATCCCTTACTAAAAACGCGTTCTAACTTATACCGAAGTTATTACCGGTCGACTGAAATGGACGGAGTAATCATATTTGACATAGGTATAGCTGACAATTTAAGCGGTTGAGCTTTTAAGAGCTTGATATAATGTCGGAATATATAAACCGCGTTTATTGGTAGAGCTGATAAAGTTTCCTCAAGAATTACTCTATCAAAGTACTCTATTAAACCACATCAAAGTCCGTTGTGTGTCCGATGTTTAAAAATCTAAGGGCCTTACTAATAATAGCGGAATTGCTATTTGGAAGATACACAAAGCTCAACTTAACTTGTCAGTTGTATGTCAAGTACGGAATGACCAGTTCAAGTAGACCTGTAATAACCGTTGTTTAAGTGACAGCACGTATTCATACATCGAGACAGACAGCGGGAGGCGTCTTTGTTTTATACTTTGCATTGTGTATTTTGCATTTAGATTTCAGGATACATATTTTTACGTATGTTAATCCCAAAGAGGCATAGACAGAGAAATTTGCTAAACAATTTTACTAAACGTACATAATCCAAGGTGATAAGTAGGGTGTAAACATTTATACGAGTTTCCTTATGATGTTTACCTTCAGGGTAAGCTTTGTAGCGTACGTAAGCTGTGATAAGAAGGCCTGCTTGGACACGCCTGCAATCGATCTCTTATCCTGACATTTTTTAACCGGCTTCAAAAAAGGAGGAGGTTCTCAATTGTACTGTATTTTTTTGTTTGTTACCTCAGACTTTTGACTGAGTCTTGAGTATTTTTTTCAATTCAAATCTGGTTACTCCCGTACGGTTTCATTTCAATTTCTTTCTGGCTTCGTACCATGAGATCGTATATTATATTGTTCTCGCTGTGTGACAGAGATAGAACTAGATAAGTGGTACAGCACTGTCTCTGTCATACATTACATTAAGCCCTTATGAGGCCTGTTCTGACAGTGGTGTCTATGATAGAACCATATAAGTCACAACTGTTTAAGTCGGTTCTGTTTTGATTATTAATTGCAGAGTGACTGACACAACTCAAGGTGAATATTTATTTTCGACATTGACCCGATGCCAAAAATAAATAAATAACGGAGAAGGTAGAGTCACTTTAAATGAACGTCCAAAGTTCAACAAGCGTATTTAACCTAACGCGATGGGGCGTGGGTCTATGACTGAAGCCCGACAATCTATAGATTGAAAGGAGGGTAGTTTTAATTTCATTTATTTTTTTAATTCTGTTATCGGTGTATCCGCATCACTGGATGTATCTTATTTCTTGGTTTATGTAGTGTGTTGTCTTAATGTAAAAGGACCCCGGGCAATGGTCTTATGGTGACAATGTGGGGAAATAAAAAAAAATTGCTTTTTCATTCATTTCAAAAAATCATTGTTCGGGGTCCTTTCACACGGCAGTATAAGTACTTAAAACAACAAAATACTGGGTAACACATTATGTAGGTAAGTATTTAATAAAAATATTATTTACATACATAATACATTACAGTATCAAATGAGCTGGCGAAATATATAATGTTTTTAGCGAATTCTATAAAGGTGTTTTTTTCAATTCCACCGTATATTTTAAATAATAAATAAATATTTTACAACAACACACACATTGCCTTCATGCCATGTTAAGTAGCTAAAGCACTTGTGTTATGGAAATCAGACAACGAAATATACTTAATTAAATACTTTTCTTTTTTTTTTCTTTTAATACATACTTATATAAATAAAACACCCAGACACATCCAACAAGTACTTAAAAGCTCATCACCCAAATACCTGCCAGCGGTGGGAATCGAACCCACGGCTCTATGGATAAGAGGAAGACATCCTGACCACTACACCAAGGCTTTTTATGTTTGTTCATGGATTACTTCGTAGTTTATGAACTTTTGACTATGATTATTATTATTTTTGTTGGAAAGTAGATATTTTAAAGTTAATGTAATCAGGATATGATGATGGCAGACCAGTGAAAACGAGGGGAACTTTAAAAAATTGTGTGGTGCGCCCAGTATATTGGTGGAAGTCGTGACTTGTCAAAACTGAATCATGCAAACTACATATTTAAAAAAAATGCAGTTGAAACTGTAAATAAATAAAATGATCACCAATAATAGTGACAGATAATGACATCCCTAAAATTGTAATAAAATTGTATTGTTTGAAGTCGTGTCATCTTGACTTGTCAAAACTGAATCGTGCACACTACATATTCCTCAAAAATGCAGTTGAAACTGTAAATAAATAAAATTATCACCACTAATAGTGACAGATAATGATATTAACATCCTTAAAATTGTCAAATCTAGCGTGACAGAAACAAAGGAACAAATGACCCAATGAGTGGTGACTGCGCCCACTATTGAGTGTTCAGTGAGCTGTGGAAAGATATAACCGTGGTATGTCATGCTTCGCCTGATAGCGCCAGTTTCCGTGACTGTATCCTTCAGTAAAACACTAAAATATTGCAGATTTATTTATAAGTAGCTGTGCTCTCGACTCCGTATGCGTGGAAGTAGTGTCATTGTTATTCGTTAATTGATAAAATATTATTATATTTTAGGGTCGTTATCAATATCGATGCATAGTATAAAACAAAGCTTGACCGTGGCCACTTGCTTATTATGCTAGTGTCTCTTCCTACCCCGCTTTGGGATTATAAAGCGTGAAGTGTATTTTTTTTATAAAACATGGTCGCCTTCTTTCTGTCCCTATGTGTGCTTAGATTTTTGACGCTACGTAATGGATTTTGATGCAGTTTTTTTTAGTATATAAAGAGATTCTTTAAAAAGATTTTTATTATAAATATACATACATATAAACTACAATAGCAGAGAAACACTTTTAATAATGTATATTGCAAAAAGACGTTTGCCGGCTCAGCTAGTTTTACAAATAAGAGACATTTTTCATAATAGCAAGTAAACTTACTAACTAAACTCCCTCGTACTAATCATGCAATGCAATTTACACATTGATTAACTTTTCTCATTAGTACTGATGGCCCATTCAAAAAAATAATCATAATTATATCTTTAACTTAACCTTCGTGTTGAAGTATTTGTAAAACGGTCTACAAATTACTCGACAATTAATCAGTAGAAGCATTGTTCCATATCTCTTACTGAGCAGACCTCATTAGCTTATCTGCACTGTTCGTAAAAATAACATTGATTTTACGTTCTTATTAAAATGGCTGCAATACTGTACCATATCTCTAGGGATTGTCTTCTCGCATAATGGCTTAAATTTTTTAAAGTACCAAAGTTTCTGCATCAGAGAGAAAGAAAACAAAGTAGAAGAGACATAATTAAAAATCACAGAGTGGAGTAGGCAGAGGGTTTTATTAAGCAAAAACACTTTAGTTAGTTCAATAAATGTTTAAAATCCAACATAGTTTTTCTATGGATGATGATGAAGATGATGTTGATGAGAGATTCCTTGTCATTCTATCGCACAAAATAATTTACTAAGTACTACTAAAAAAATTAATAAATTTTTCGACACGGAGTATTAGGTAACAAAACATTAAATGGATAATTTGTCGATTGCTGAAGAGTTGCCATTTGAATTTGACTTTGAACTTTAAGTTACTCATTGTCCATTTTAATATCGAGAACGTTGTCTTCATTCGTATGACCTCGAACACGGCAATTGCATAAAAGTCCGTGATCGGATCTCGTTCGGACACTTACATAAAAAATGCAATTGGTACGGAAATACGGACTGGCTGTTTATATATTTCTAGGAGTAAAATTGGATCTTTTTAAATATTCTGCTATCTATAAGAATCCAGTTGGTCGGATACTTGACTTGCAATCGAGAGGTCGCGGTTTCGAGTCCGTCTACTCGACGTGTACCAATGGCTCTTTTTCAGAGGCTATGTACGCAACGCAACACTCGTAAGGTGATGGACAATATGGTGATGAAACGCACACACAACATGATGTGTGAAACCTATGACGGCGATGGGCTCATCAGTATCAAGTGTTTATTAATTATTGTCGAATCAGCACACCTTTCTTTAAAAAAAATCGTCTTGAGAAACATATTGACTTACATATTTATGATTGTGTGGTAGGCAGTAGATTAAAAAAAATCGTTACCTGCAAAGAAAAAAGAGATAATTAAAAATACAGTTAGGCAATTTGGTTTTAGTAGAAATATACACTCTGCGTCTGCAATTTTGTTGTTCTATCTCACTCATTCAGTAAGTCACAAGAGAAGGATAGACACAACAGCTCTATATAAACATGATTAGTGGATTTTGTGAATAGTTCATGTGTTGCAAATACAGAAAAAAGGCAGACCAATTAGATCGAATTTTGAATAACATCAATCGTATTTTAAAACCAATAAAATACCTGAAAATAAAACCCACTTATCAAAATTATCAAAGAAACCAAGTCTTTTGTAGCAGACAAGTAATAAAGTTTGAAATTGTGGGACATTTTTGGTCATTTATTCGGCTGTTGTCATGTTACGAAACGTTACTTTTACGACTGTGTCGACTTTTTGTGAGTGGGCATTTTTTTTTTGTGTGTTCGTGCGAGCAAGTCCCATGTCATGTTGTAAGTTCAGTACTTTTTGTTACTGTCAACTGTGGAAGGGAAAAAAACGGTAGACTAGAGAATTGGTTCGTCGTTCGCGTCGACGCGAAGAGAAAATCGAAAAAATGACAAAAAAATTTTTCTTCGTCTTACGACTGATGACGTCTTTATCTACGTTTTCGGAGTAATCGGGTGACGGAACAAGTATTTTTTTCTTGTGATTATGTACCCAGTTCCATGACAAGGTGAGAAATGTCAGATGTGTAGCTGTTCACTTGGGTAATTGTACAACGAGAGAATAACGTAATGTGTACAAGATATTTTTTATCAGGAATGTTAAGGGAAATCATGTTTCAATCCTGTATTCTAATGAATGCCAGTAATTTAGATAGTACATCTCATTCTTCTTTTATTTCTATTTTTTTATCGATAAAAAAACCGGTATCAGATTTAAAAAAAGTTATAGTTATATAATCTTACTCCCCAAAGTATATACAATCATCAACGAAATTTATAGATACCACGATTAGAAACTGAAGCTTCAGTCAGACTCTGTATTTTCTGTGTCCAACACATAAAAAGAAAACTGAGACAGAGGTCGGCCTGTCACTACTTCACAGCGATTCTTTCGCGAATGAAAATAGCGCCGCGCCACGGGAAGTTCTGAACCCTCTACTAAAACGACGAGCGCAAAACTTCGCTATTACGCCAAACAGAAAATAGACGTTGACAGAAGCGAAACTTACACAAAAACATGTCTGAATTTCAGTGGAAAAGTTCATAAATTAAGCTGCGGGGAGTTCATAAGACAAACCCTGGGCTTGGGCCCAGCGAGAGTCGTTTACTGGGGAACTAAAAGGCATGTTAAGTTATACATATCAGGTTGTAATTGACCTTTTAGTACAGTTAATTTAGCTGTCGTGTCAGCTCAGCTTATTTGGGTAAGAGTCGGTGTTCTGGGTTACAAGAAGTGCCGTCTTGGCTATGGAGGCATTCGAGCGTGTTCATGCTTCCCGTCGACACCAGTACTTAGCGATAATGTTCACAGTTTATTAGATAGTATAAGTAGGTAAAAATATGTTAATGTAACGCGTATAGTCAGCCGTTGACAGGCGCATCTTGCTTCATCTGCTCCGAACTCGAAGTCAATTTGTATGCATCAATCTTTTCATTATAATCGTTTACTAATTAATTAGTTATCTTCATCGATTCGTGGTAAAGTATCATCATAATGTAATCGATCTCCTTCCGATGATAAAGGTTGTTTTTTAATTGAACATGACTGCAGGAAACGCAAACGCACAAACGGTAGAGGGCTACCTTCGGCTCTCAGTTAACTTGTTCGCTTTAAAAACTACGAGAATTGGGCAATAAAACAAAGTTTACCTTTGAACACGTAAGAGTTTTACAACACCCTTACTTTTTTATTTTCACTCCTACGCCCATGTGTCGGTGAAAGCAATGCGTTTAAAGCACACACATGCGCTAAGATGTCGCTGCACTTCGGGGCTGCTCTCTCTAGTAATTTATTGTTATGGGGCGGCCTAGAGCAGCGCTCGCTCGCTTGCCGCAAGCCGCCCGCTGCAGCGCTTCCACTTGATTGAGCACAGAATTAAAAGCGCTATATTTAGCCCCTTTGTAAGTTCAACGAGAAAGCCCCGAAACTGCAGTAGAGACAGCTTTATGATGTCACGATATTGCGGTAGCTTTCATTTTACGAGTAATTGAGATTTTTTTATGTGAAGGATTTTTATATGACGTACCTACGTGTCAGTTCGTTTCAATTTAAAAATAAATAAAATAAATACACTTCACGCCTTTAATCCCAAAGCGGGGTAGGCAGAGGCACTTGCTAAAGCAAATACTCACGGTTCACCAAGCGTATTTAACCCAACGTGACAGGGGGTGAGCCCATCGCCGTTATAGGGTTCACACACCTTGTGGTGTGCGGGTTTCATCACGATGTTGTCCTTCACCGTACGAGCGTTGCGTTGCGTAACATAGGCTCTGAAAAAGAATCCCATTGGTACACGTCCAGTAGCCGGACCCGAACCCGGGACCTCCCGGTCACAAGTCAAGTATCCGACCAACTGGACCACAGACGCTCTTATCAATTTTCTTCAATTTTACTTTTAGTTAGATCGATACGTTTGTAAGCCCTTAGAAGTAAAAATAGAACTGATTCATTCTTTTTTCTATATAAATCCTGAATCTTGGCGAGATGAGACGTTTGATAAAAATGAGATGGTAATTTTTCACTAGCAAATAAAAGGCTGAGGCTTCGGCCAAAGCCAATTATGTCACTATAAAAAATGTGCTCATCTGTAACGGTTCTTTGTAACAAAATCTCTTTCTAAGCACCATCTGACCATCTATGTAAAACGGAAAATACATTTTGTTGGACAGCTGCCAATTTTATCAATCATAATTTTAACTTATTAAAGTATTTTTGTTGATTCGGTAATTATATTCATAAGTGCCAACGTTTCTACGTGTCTTAGTCTACAGGAGACATTGCGGCATGGATGACGTATTTGACGTAACTTCCTAAATGTTGCTCAGAACAATAATTACCATCTATGGGATTTTCTAATAATATGAATGTTTTCTATTTCAAATGTATCCTTCATAGATATTCTAAACTAGCTGTGCCACGCAGTGTTACTCGCATCCTCCTGTTCCCGTTGGAATTTCGGGATAAAAAGTAGCCTATGTTCATTTGGAAAAACGTAGCTTACTTTTAGTGTAAGAATCATCAAAATCCGTTCAGTAATTTCGGAGCCTATTAAATACAAACAAATCTTTCCTCTTTATAATATTAGTATAGAGTATAGATGTCGGAACAAAAATGTGCATAAGCTAGGCTATCAAGAAATACATAGGTTGATTTATGTATGTTCTTATTTCACCATCTAGTAAAAGTAAAATAAAAAAGTAATCGAACTTTAAATGTAACGTTGGTATTAAAATGATGCATGTCTAATGTTTCGGCTCTGTCCCCTATTGTCTACCAGAACCATACTGCGGTCATTTGATTATGAAAATTGTTACTTTTTCACTTCACAGTAATTTCGCATATGAAAGAGATACAAAACCGCTTCGTATAGTAAAGAGAGAGACAGCATTAATCGGTTTTAAGTACGCTTTCGTTGTATCGTGACCTACACTGCCTCTGCGTAGACAGTTTGCTTTAATGATAAAATATTATCAAACGACAAGAGTTTCTCTTGTTTAGGGCCATCATCATTATTCATCTGTCTATATTTGCCAAGTAAGGTTAATGCAGGTACATATACTATTATTAACCGAAATCAAAAATAAGGTGCTTATTTCGTCGGTATTTTATTTTGTAACCTCAAAGCTTTTGACTGGGTGAACCGATTTGGATGATATTTTTCATTTGAAAGCAGATGCTTCCTGTTTGATCGCATTTACATTTGGTTATTTTCCGACACGTTTTGATGATTTCATGAATTATTTTGATGGTAGAAGTCGTTATTTTACACCTTCCTCTCAAGTCACAACTTCGATAAATGTGTTTCTCTAACAATATTTTAGAAAAATGAAAATTAATTTTACCTCATTTTTATCTAAATGGATGGTAAGTATTGTCACTTCTAATCGGTTTCATCCAGTGCATATCGATCGACGCATAAATAAAGTATGGG
>SJJU01001581.1:0-50108 GCA_012932125.1 Conopomorpha cramerella | reverse complement strand
TAACAATTCGTAGCGTATACAGGGTGTAAATGGACCCCGAGCAATAGTCTTAGAAACGCTGTTGGACTGGTCATTATGAACAACTTTTACTATGGACACAAAAAATCAATCCCCATATAAAACGTCATCTCAGGAGGGAAAAAATTGTCTATTGTATGTAGTTAAAAAACTTTGCTTTTCCCCGTATTGCCGCGATAGTAAAAGTTGTTCATATTGACGAGCTAAACAACGTTTCTAATACCATTGTTCGTGTTCTTTTTAAACACCGTATAGGTTCTGGAGTACAATTAGAGAGGCCTATGTCCAGCAGTGGACAAGTATGGGCTGATGACGCTGATGATGACAGGCTCTGGAGACCCATTGGAACGTGTCACACAAAATTAAAGCATCAAACTCATCTATCTAAAAGATGCGATGGGCAGACCGCCTGTCACGTTGGGGTAAATACGATTGATGAACCGTGGGGAAATTGCGTAGCAAATCCCGCTTTGAGATTAAAAGGCGTAAAGTGTGTATCGAAAGGAAATAAAATATTTCAAAAATCATATTTACTTCTAGATCAAGAACTAACATACACTTCACGCCTTTTAATCCCAAAGCGAGGGCAGCGAGGAGCAGGAGCGAGTAGGCAGAGGCACTTGCAAATGCCCACGGTTCATCAATCGTATTTACCCCAACGTTACAAAGGGTGAGCCCATCGTCTTTGGAGTGTTCACACACCTTGTGGTGTGCGGGTTTCATCACGGTGTTGTTCTTCACCGTTCGAGCGTTGCGTTGCGTACTAGGCTCTGAAAAAGAGTCTCATTGGTACACGTCCAGTAGCCGGTCTCGAACTCGCGACCTCAAGTCAAGGATCCGAACAACTGGACCACAGACGATCAAGAACTACTCATAACATAAGCTCCCTTAATACTTAGTTAACCGAAGTAACGTAAGGTCCAACAAGTCCATTTCAGCTAATAACCGGTATCTTGGCGACAGAATACCTACCACAAAAACCCTTATTGTAATTAATAGTAGATACCTACCTATCTAATACTTGGCCTAATAAAAGTGCTTTTATATCTGTGGGAGTTTAAGCACGGAAACGTGACCAATAAACTTAGCCGGCAAATGACTCCATAGAGCACACAAGAGAATTGACCCGAAGAATAGGGAATAACACTATTGTTAGATGGTGTTATGACGCCTAATATGTTTATTTGGGATTTAAGGGAGAAAATTAGAAATAATATCAACAATTTTTTATTTAGGAAATGTATCTTCTATATCTATCCCCCCTCTATAGGCCTCCTTATTACTGAATGAGTTATGCTTTGAAAATAACTAACTAGAGATGATCGACTTAAGTATCTGCATGTAATATTTGTGTATCCAACTTTTTTCCACTAATATTAAACAGTGAAATGAGAGTACTTTAACCATCAACCGAAAATATAGTCTGGTTTATAATACGTGAAATACTGCACATATTGATGAACATTTTCCGTACAAATACATTTTATTTATTTTATGTTTATGAGGGATAAAAATTAATACTTTAAGAATAAAGTGAGTTGAAACAATATCATAATTAATAATTCTACCGTCTATCCGCTCTTCACTTCATTGTACCCAACGAGATAATAAAACATAGTTGCCACGTGACATCTTGGAACTCGCACTAAATATAATTTACGGTTATCGCATCTAATGCCTTTATTCCCTTGTGGAGACTATCTTTGTTTCCTTTAGTTTACTCATCTAGACCCTTTTTACCAGTAAATTCCTTGAAGGTCAAAGGTTTTTACTTTAGACATTACAATTTGTTACGAAAACACCACGTCGTCGGGGCGTTGCACGTTTAGAGCGTAGATCAAAGTCTTTGAAATTCAATACGTGGAAAAAAACGTTCACTATTTTTTTTAACTGCAATGACTCGTTTTAAATGCATTGAACGTTTGAGGAGCCAATAGTTTTATGCCATGCATAGGTATAGCTATAATAATATGCAATCACTATCTGTAGACTTTATATTGAGCACTTGATAATGAGAGGTTTCCTGACAGCTTCAAAAATATCAAAAGTAGTTCCAAAACGTCTCACTGGTGGCGCTAATCAGATATGATCTCAACAAGAAACGTGAACGTTTTAGAATTGTCAACAGAAAATTAATAGACATGAATAGACATTAATTATTTGTTAAAATAGATTAAGAAAATGATACTGTGAAATGACAAAAGGTGATACCTAAAAAAACCTACCGTTGATTATGTAATTTTCCTATTGGTATTAAAACGACAATGTTCAGATATAAGTAGAAAACGTTTAATTACCTGAGCAGATACTTATCAAGTAGAACAATTAAGACTTGTTTTGAAACCACTTAAAACTCAATTAAAGGCAATTTATCTTCCTTGCCACGTAGACAATAACCATCACAAAGTTTCAAACTTAAAATTCCTCATCAATTTCCAGAACCGTATTCCGAAGCAATAAAGGTTTAACTTGAAAAGAAGCAAAAATCAAAAGAATATACAGTACGCCATTAGAGCTCAGTTCTACTGAATATTCAGCGAATAATTTTAAATTTGGTATCTTCAATATAGGTAAGTGACATTTTCAAGATCCGAAAAATCTCATCGATAGAAACCTCCTGTTTAAAAATGGGACTTAACATCGTATTTTTGGTATCGTTTCTTGGAAAATAAGGGGCACATACACCAAACATTGTTTTTTGATGAAGAATCGTTCCTATTTTTACTTCGAAAATGGATTCCTGAGACTTGAAAAATATACTGACTAAACTAACCTAAATAAACTAGATAGTGAAACTATCATGTTGTATATTAATTCGTGTGGTGACGGCAAATAGATTACATGTGTCACCATCCCAGCCCTACTTTTCCCGTCGTGGGGGTCGTAAGAAGCGATCGAAGGAGCTCTCCAGAGGACGGGCGTTCTCTGTAAGTTAAACCACAAACCACTGCTATCGCCAACCCACCTGCAAAACGTAATCGTGGTTATTTTTGGGGGAGGCCCTCGTCCAGTAGTGGACGTTATGTGAGTGATGATGATGATGATATTCTTTCGTCACTTCTAACTGACTGTTACTTACGTGTAGACTGACCAGCGAGTCGTGGCATTAAAAAGTGATGGGAAATTTGAAAAAAACCTACCTGGTCATAACTGAAAAATATTGAATGAATTCTGAAAAAAGATCTTGACACTTGATAATTGCTGGCTTATTTCAAAATCTTACTTGACCATAATGCATAATATGTCATTTCTTCCATGCAATTTTGACAGTTCATAACGTTGTTTGTCGCAAAAACGTGTAAAATAATGTCCCGTTATCCGTAACTTATAATATAGGAACTCAGGTTTAAAATGACGGCACAAATAACGACCCCGGAGCGTTCCGAAGCTGCGGTTGTTAATTTTTGAACTCTGATATATAGAAACTATATATGGGGTACTAAGTACCAATAAGGAAATAATTTTTAAGTATTGATAGGTTTAAAACTGTATCTTCCCCTCTTCTACACCAATTTGCTGTGTCCACCAGGATCTGCAATGTCATGTGCTTTATATTTATACCATCTGTTACCAACCATTGTAGAACGCAAATAAATATATTGAGTATTGACTACTTGCGGTAATTGCTTCGATTTTCGTAGCACAGATAATATAATCCCAGTAATTAGGTTCGGCCGTGGCCCGTTTTTCTAGTCGTTACGCCTCTGCGTGATCACAGAAAAAACATCACAATTTATAGGTTTATTATATTTTTATCATTACGATTTTAATGTTTCCCACTTCTTCTCGTTCATCATGATATTTTATATCTACATAATTTAGTGTAACACTAAATATCACCGACTATGAAATCACAAATAAACAGTTCCAGGACAGTTTGATTGTAATAAAATTGCCTTGGTTCTTGAACAAACTATACTTTGTCTACATTTTCTGACGCAGTAACAACTTCCACAGCACACATTAAAAACAGTTAAACATTTTACGCACTTACATTTTACGGAAACAAACTTACAGTATGGCAAGAGTTCACTTTTCAGGTGTTTCTGTCAGTAGTATGTCAGCCACTGTCAGTGACACGTTGCTAGTCAAATCTCAATAAATCGTAAATGCCAGGACTCGCTGGCCAGACTATACCTACCTATTGGCTCGGTTAAATTCTGTGCCTGACGTTTATAATTTCATTTGGCGCGCGGGTTAATCGCCTTTGACGTTATTACGTCTAAATTGACATCGGCAGGACATCGCTTTTACTCAGAGTACCAGTTTATGATACTGATGAGAACCTCGTGCGACAACAAAGTTAGTAAGGTTTTATCGCCGTAGTCATAAAAAAGTTTAAAAGGTTCGCTAATTAGCTCACGTATATCCACTTGAACCAGTTTATTCGCATCATGCTAGACGGAAGACTATATAATAAACAAGTGTTCTTTTTTATACAATACTTTATTGCACTAAAAGTACAAAGGGTGGACTTAATACTAAAGTATTATCTACAACATGGGAGAAATATTACGAAACATACAGCGCGGGTCAGTATCATAAACATAAACCACTAAATCAAATCATCTTAGACTACACCTGGCACGATGGTGGCCAAACGCTTTGCGATTAATAAAAAAATATGCAAAATTCTTTAAAAAAAGCTTTGAAAGTTTTTGAATATTACGGTTGTAGATCTTTCGAAAATAACCCAAACGCTTTAATGATTATGAAAGTTAAGCAACAATGAGTGTTGACATTTGCTGGGTGACCGCCAGTTGCTAACCTGAGTGGTAAAACTTCTGGATGTTAAAGAAACAGTTTTCTGATAATTTGTTTGACACAGGGGTTGGAGGGCCCCAGCGCTGCGTCACTCTATGACCATCAACGACCACATAAGCTAAATAAGAATCTGTGTAACTATTTTCACAATTTCATCCAAACAATTTTACTTAAAACATAATTTAGATAACGTATTTATGTATTACGAGATTAATACCATTGTTTCAAAATGAAAATTCCAGATCTGCAAGAATTCTCTAATGCAATCAATTTTCTAACCCTTTATAGTTTGGAATTTGATTACATCGATGTAGTAGTAATGTATTGATTTAATTCGTAGATTCGATTAGACTCTGTCTGAATACTAGGACAGACGTCTAATTGACATGTACGTATGTATAGTCGGCTAAAAATCGATGATTGTAAGTTCTATGAATATCATTAGACATTAAGGTTCATTCTTTACTTATCACAATATAAACTGATGTTTTAGTGACACAGGAAGTGTCATCAAAACAAGACTTGTAAGCCGCGTAACATCTTTAATATGTCTCTTGCCAGCTAAAATATACGGAAAATGATATCTTTCTGGATCCAAACTGTCGCTTTGACTGCGACATATTGATTTCTCGTGTTCTAAAAGGTTTAAGAGGTTTGAATTACAAGTATAGTTGTTTTTTGTCTGAGTACTTACTTTCTTGGCCGACAATACAGAATGTTCCTGGTAAAGAGGTATTTTGAAGATCATACTCGAAACCTATTTTTTGCAGGGTATCGTAGGGACGGTGATTGGTGAGCAAATCAATACATGCATAGTATAAAACAAAGTCGCCTCCGGCTAGACAGCCGGACAGACGTCTCTATGTATGCTTAGATCTTTAAAACTACTCAACGGACTTTCATGTGGTTTTCTTTAGTAGATAGAGTGTTTCCTGAGGAGGGTTTATAAGTCTGATACATGCATATAATAGCAGAGAAACACTGTTAATAATGTTTATTGGCAAGACAATGTTTGCCGGGTGAGCTAGTTTCGGTATAAAATATAAAACTCATATCCGGATTATAATCCTACCAAGTTCAATAATTTTTATTACTACTAGTTTAATATATATGGTGTCGATTCCATGAACAGAGATGTATGTGTAGAACAACACACATACATCTCTGTTCACACTGGTACGCACAATAATGTCGGAATATTAAAAGATTCAGTCGTTCATTTTCGATTCCCTTAAATAACAAGTAGGTATTGAAAAAAAAAGAACAGATGTGCACCGCCGAAAAAAACTAAAATACACTTGTTTTCTAAATAAATATGGTATATTCGGGGTAAATCCCTTCCTATAATAAAGACTTATCAAAATCGTACTACTCCGTAAAAGGCTATGAGTGGACATATGTACATAAAAAATAATATAGGTACATGTTCTAAATGAGGTAAATAGGCAAACAGAATTTGATCACTTTTTTATAATTATATAAGTAAGTAGACTCTTAGTAAAAAAAGGGTCGGCAAAAACACATAAATAACCCCAACACAAATAGCCACGAACAAAAGTGATAAACGTGGTTCTGCACAACGTTTTTCTGCTCATAGACTCGTATTCTAGAACCCTCTTCAAGCGCCTTATCTCTACCTAAATAATATCTATCTCGTTCTAATCGCGTGTGTGTAACGGAAACAACCTTAGCTCAAGCGATAATCGTGTACTAGTGTTGTTTCAGAATACAAGCCATAGACTTGATGAATACACGTTACCGAGGCGTCTAATTAATACCGGGACCGCTATTTCCTGTTTGCTCTACGTAATACAATATTCTATTTTTTTTATCTGAGGACAAGTGATTCATTTGACGTTGCTGTAAGATGGGTTAGATATATTATATAACACGTGTGTGATATTTAGCATCCATACAAATCGGTATTTTATTAAACATTTAGTACATTATAGTAAACATTCCACATTCCAACCCAAACATGCCTGCCACATTACTGAATGAGTATTGTTTTTAAAATATCTAAAGATTACTTTACAACTTAAGATTCTGTATGTATTATAATTTATTTCTAGCGTATGTGGTCCAGTTGGTGGGATCCTTGACTTGTAACCGGGAGGTCGCGGGTTCGAGTAAGGCTACTGGACGTGTACCAATGAAACTCCTTTTCAGAGCCTATGAACGAAACGCAACGCTTGTACGGTGAAGGACAACATCGTGATGAAACCCGCAAGCGTGATGGTCCTTGTGGAGCCCATCGCCGTTATAACCCTATATACCCTATAGGGTTCACCCCCTGTCACGTTGGGTTAAATACGCTTGGTGAACCGTGGGCATTTGCTTTAGCAAGTGCCTCTGCCTACCCCGCTTTGGGATCAAAACGCGTGAAGTGTATTTTTTAAAATTGTTTTATTACATTAATTCTTCTAATCGACCCACATGTCAAAGCATGCCCCAATTCTAATCCACCTGTTGAATAACATTTTTCACACAAAGGCAACCCAGCAATGGACATAATGACGCACCGCGGAATAGATTTTATCGCGTCATTCACTAACTCGTTATCGTCAGCTTTTCACTCCAGACTTGTCACTGTCAGACATTGCGTGGTCGGCCGAGTGACACTTGCACCTAACCAAAACCATTAATTACAGACCCAACAGTCCCTGTCTTGTAGTAGGCAGAGAAGCTCAGATTAATTTAGATTTGATTCATACACCAGTGATATCATTTAGAACTTTTATATCCGCACCGATAGACTGGACTGAGCTGATGTGAAGTTTGAAGGGTGTATAGGCTTTATTGTAATTGCATAAGGTGCACTTGTCCGTAACTTTGCGGGATACCTGTCCTCCGTTGACAGTTCAGACATTTTACAATGTACGCTCTATTGAGTTTTATATTTTATTTACATTTTACATACATACACTCGTGTCTATAATCCCTAGTAGGGTGGATAAAATCCTTGGAATGGTCATGCTAAATCTGGCCTAGAAACCTAGATTTTAAACTTTCGGGGACGCGTCCCTCCTCACATTTAATACATCCCTGTTCAGTGATGAGCGTTGAATGTGTTAAACAGTGTATAACCGCCTAATACTAGTAGTCCGTATTAGTAGTTAAAAATTTGGTAAGAATACCAAAGGATAATCACTAATGTAATGTGTTCAGGTTGTATGTGACCGACCATGGCGGTTAAGTAATATAGACGAGAAAGTGTCCAAACGCTACGAAGAACAAGGAGTGAGTAGAGTCGGTTAATGTAGATCTATGAAGAAGTACTCTGTCATGAAAACTTTCCAAAATGTAATCTTTACTAAAGCGACATCTGTTGACAGTCGCTACAATTACTATGCTAATGGAGTTACCAAATGTGCAAACAGGTGCAGAACATGAAAATGTCTTTGCAGTTCATTTTTTTACCGCTAGATGGCGTTATTTTCAGGACGTCGTTGCTTATAAGAATGTCTTCGAATCGCTAAGCGTACTAGATCGTACTAGTACCAGAGTGGTAAACTTTCTGGGTATCCTGGTTATGATGCACTAATGTCCATACAGATTTTTTGTCTGTGGATTCATTTCCGGTCCGAACGACGGCGGAGCGCTTTTGGAGACACAAGTCACTTTTCAGATTTGGTTTCGATAGTAGGTAGGTAGTTAATTATTTACCTATTACATTTATTTATTGCTTACATTACTGGAAAACCAAAAAAACAAATATTGCAATACTATTCAATGGTGATACTAATGTTTCCCTACAATAATATAAACCTTCCCATAGAATCACCTAATCTATTAAAAAAAACCGCATCAAAATCTGTTGCGCAGTTTTGAAAGATATAAGACGAGGAAGCGACTTTGTTTTATACTATTTAGTGATGATAGAAAATTACACTAAGTACTCTAATTATATAAATTGTATGACGATGACTCGTTTAGGCGCGTCGCTCTTTTTGTGTTGTTCTTACATTGCATTTTCCTCGTGTGTGGGCGTTAGTACGTGGGCGGACGGGCGCTGCATTAATGTACAAAAAATAATGCTGAGCCGAACGATGTGACCTTTTGGCGTTGTTAACCCCGTTTGTGTAGCAACGGATATCCGTAGTCATACCTGATTCAATTTATTGCATAACTTTTGCAATTAGTTAGGGAACAGTCCATGCTGGTACCTTATCGGGATGCTGAGGGATACATTTCGACCAATTTGTATCTTTTGTGTTATTTCTTGGGGTTAGATTATGGACGGAATAATAATAATATTATACATGGTTATGAAGTTCGGTTTCATGGTATGCTTAGTTATTTTCTGGTTATAAAGGATATAAAGATCCAATGTCATTATTTGTCTGGCGAGTGCGTGACATTATAATGGTGGTCTAGCACACACTGGCATATACCTTTACATATCTATAGAAGTACTTATGTTCACTTTCCTACCTAAAGACAAGATTTCACGGACATAGAGACGTTTTTGTCACAAAAACAAAACACTCATTAACCCTGAATGTTTGGGTCAAGGAGAATTTCATGATAACGTGTGACCTCTGTTGTCTGGGCGGCCGGAGTTATCTCCTTTGATTTGGGAATATGAACCTTGCCTACACTTTTTGCAAATGAAATCTTGAATTTATTCTGGAAAGGTGTGCCACGGGGCAGATAAGGTCGATTTTAGTTCGCTAGCTTTGTACTCCTGGGTATTTTACCCTAATTTTGAACCGCTTAATATGGGTAGACTTCAAGGTATGCTAAAATCCTCCAGGGGCATACTGCATGAAATTATTACTTAATTATTTCCCGGACAGTAAACTCCCATAGGCGTCAAAACAATAAAACACCAATTATGTCTATTTTATTGTCTGCCAATTTAATATCAAGTCAATCAGAACCTGTCTATGGAATCAAAGAGAAGTGTGTAAAATGGATAGCATAGCTATTATTATTAATTTTTATGGAAAAGGCCGGGGGCTGGGTTTGGAATAAAAAGTAAAAGTTCTCCCGATTTGCTGTTATCGTTGTATTAGGATTCGGCGGCTCTCTTTCTATTGTACCCTACATAATGTGTCCTGACATTTATATGTGGCAAATTTCTTCCCCATTGTACGATGGACTTTATCCTACTAATAACTTACTTACATAATACGTACGTACATAATACTCATAATACATAAAATTCATGTTCAAAATCACTTCAGTTTGGACAAAACTTGTGCTGGATGTCAAGTCTCCAAGTGTGTCTCCAACTGCAAGTAACTGCAGACTTTCACCATTAATTTATGTATATCTTATACGGATAAATTATACGGGACATACCTCGTAAACTACCTACCAAATTATTGATTAGTTGTGACACAGCATCTTCCCGCTCTAGCGTGCTGGGTACTTATCTCCGTACCCAGCACGCTAGAGCTGTATAGTACCAGAACGTACCAGTCTAGGCAGAACAATTGAATTGGGGCTCAGATTTGAATCAGGATGCCATAGGATCAGAGAAAAGTACAAATTAACATACATAATAAGTTTTTTTACGACCTATATTAGGTTGGTAAGGACACAAAGATTCAAGGAAACTTGGTTTTGCAGACGGACGAAGGGTCATCACCCTATCGAATGTATGTATCGAAATAATGTTATTATTTAAAAACTGTTCTGAATAATGTAACTGACCTAATAACTTTACGTAAACCTACGCAATAGTGCATCAAACTATTATCTATTGAAAATACCCTTTGTGATGTGGGTTTTTTGAACCTCAAATTATTTGGTATATATTGTGTTACTGGCATATTGTTTCATCATAACACATCAAGATGAGGTTAGTGGTGTTAGTTGTAAGTTTAGTGGTGGGAGCTTATGGATACGTCATAAATGTCCCGTTGCAGCCTTCAGCTGCAGTGCCATCAAGAGTTGGTGAGTTTTTCCTTCATACTCACGTATTTGTGTAAACGTAACATCTGTGGCCTAGTGGTAGGACTTGGATTTGCATTCGGAGGTTCCGAGTTGGTGACCTGATGTACTAGGCGTGTACCAATGGGTACCTTTTGCAGCATGTACCCAACGCTACGCAACAATAATGCGGTGAAGGACCACATCGTGATAAATTCTGCATACCACAAGGTGTGTGAATTCTATAACGGCTATGGGCTCCCCCTGTCATTTTGGGTTAAATATCCTTGGTGAGCCGTGGACATATCCCTAGCCTGGCTTTGGGATTAAGAGGCGTGAAGTGTATTTATTTATATGGTTTTTCCATAAGAGTCCACCAATGCCTATAACATGCATTGCATATAGAATAGACACAACCTTTAACATGCCACATTAAGAAAACAAAAGCAACAATGGATTTAATTTAACAATCGTAAACGAACTATTAAATTATAGCGGACTGGCCCCCAAGTACAGTGATAATATCCTTTTCCGATTCTTCCGCATATAAAAGTTAGGCCTCCGGCATATCGGAAAAGGTATGCCGGATACAAATACAATTTTCACATAATGGATGTGATTATTATGTATCTATCTATGTAATATTTCTGTGAAATTGTGACCCTATACCAGGTACATTTTAGTTTAGTAAACGTATGTTTGAGTTCCGTAGAACTCAAAAATATGGATATTTGTTCTTAATAATGACTCGTCATTGTTACTTCGTGATCGGTAAAAAAAGTATTTTAAATAATATTTCTTTTAAAGTGAAACTTTTATTACATCGTCTCAAACTTTTCCGTCTGTGTGTTGCACGTCGCGTGACGGTCGGCCGCGGAGAAGGGAGTTTCACTTTTATCGTGGTTTCGTAAAAGCACACATTTTTTAAATTTATTAAAAAAAAATATTTTCAAAAAAATCTCACATTTTGTTTTGAAAACGATCTCCTCTAATGACACCTCAAGGCTGGGAGAAAATTTCGTAAATATTGATTCAGCTAAGAAAATAGGGCATTTTTTCATACGTCTTTCTACTCCTCAGAATGGCATAGGCAATAAATCTAAAAGTTTTATTATGAATTTTTATTTTTATAT
The DNA here is from genome assembly GCA_012932125.1 of Conopomorpha cramerella. Lineage (NCBI taxonomy): Eukaryota > Metazoa > Arthropoda > Insecta > Lepidoptera > Gracillariidae > Conopomorpha > Conopomorpha cramerella. The sequence goes on along the minus strand of SJJU01001581.1, from coordinate 38,313 downwards.
TATCCATTGTCTTACAGTAATATGTTTTTTTTATATTTTGTGTATTTTTTTTATTTAACATTAAACATATTTTTTATCAAATATAAAATATAAATAAAAATTTTACAACACACATTGCCTTCATCCCATTTTAAGTATCTAAAGCACTTGTATTTCAGACAACGAGTCTATCTTTATGAGTCAAAGTTTTTTTAACTTTTATCATGTAATAGAAATCCACGAACTTTGACTCAAAAGATAATGAAATATTTTGACTGTAGCCAACAGAAACATGTTAACCGTTTCGGGGACACATGCCACCCGTCGACGTGATAACTAAATTAAACTTGTATTATCTTAATTTTTCTGTCCACAAAAATGTTAAGTGTCGATCTGTAGGTAAATTTAATACCTTATCATAACTTTTTATAAACATTACACATATTAATCTGCTTTGTTTTTGTTTTTGACATGAAACGAAAGGTTCAAAGTATTATCTATTTTTTTGTGTATTTCACGTGTAAATAAAACAAGTCACTTATCTTACTTTGTTTGACCTTCTTTTACAATAATGCCTATGTATTGTCTATATAGCAACTGGTAATAAAGTGTAAAGATATACAATTATTGATCAAATAGTTTGCGGTTCGATTTCAGTTTGTATTAGTAGTGTTTTCTTTAAATGTATGTATATGTATAATATTATGTACTTATCTAACATTTTCAGCGCAACTGGACTGGATGCGACGTCAGAAATACATTATTTCACTATTCGAGAATGTTTGCGAAGACAGCAAAGACGACTTTGTTGTAAGAACCGCTCAAGAGTTCATGACAGATTTAACTGCTGATCAATTTTACGTAAGTATTGTTACTTTCATAAACACTACGTTCGGGTACTGGGTTTAATAGATTTCAAAATATGTGATTGTTTTTGGAATGTGACTAAATTCAAACAAAACATTGACTTATAATTTTGAACCTACCTCCACTAATTTTATGTATGATGTTCATGCAATCCAATCAGTGGTTGCAACCAGTCAGAAGCAGAATGAATACCAGTATCTGATTCAATATTTTTTACTATGTATGAAGAATCTGTGAGCAAAAAAGAAATGTTAGGCATTGTCTGACATTACCATTAATGTCTGTGTTAAAATTTTCTCTTCTACTTTCTAGGATGCAGAAGTTGTGTCTAGATTTAAAAATATTCTCAGTCGTGGTCTATTACCAAAAGGAGAGATATTTTCTGAAATGAACACCGTTCACTACGAAGAGCTTCAGGCCGTAAGAGAACTACTCCAAAAAGCTATTACTTTTGAAACATTCTTCAAATCAGCAGCTTGGGCACGGCAAAATTTGAACTGTGGTCTGTTTGTCGATGCTATCTATTCAAGCATCGTTACCAGAAATGACTGCGAAAAGCTCTCAGTTCCAGCGCCTTATGAGATACTGCCAAATTATTTCTTCACAAAAGACGTCATTGTTTCTGCTTCGTATTTACTGGCTGGACTCACCAGCGGTTCTGCAGAAAACGTACGAGAGGACGGGAACTCATACATCCTTAGTACGAACTACACAACTGACTTCACTAATGAGGATATTGATAACGTCATGTCCTATTACCACGAAGATATAGGACTGAACACTTATATTTTCTTGAACAATTTGCAAGCCACGGCAAGATATTACGATAGTGAACACATCGGAGAAAAATGGTACTTCTACTTAAAGCAGTTGGTAACTAGATACAATCTCGAAAGATATTCAAACGGGTTGCCTGATGTATCCCGTGTCAATTGGAATTTCCCTAACGTAGATGTTTACAATCCAATGCTGCTGTACTCGAATGGTAACGATTTCGGATACAGAAGTAGAGTATTGGATACTACATCTGAAAATATTAACGAATTGAGAAATATTGAAACCGGTGTACCAGCACTTGTCGAGCGCATGGTAAGATATAGATCTAAAGCTTATTTCTAGTATTTATCAACTTAATGCTTTGAAAATGTACATGGCTATTACCTTCTTTGTTTCTTTTGTTAATTATCAATCAGTCATGTCAAATGCTGCCTCATCCATCACGTCAAGAGCTAGGTAGTTACCTACTGAAACAGAATTTCTGCTAAGTTTTTGGGCATTTTGCCGAGCGAATTGAAAACACGTGAATTTTGTAGCACGATATGGTTCGTGCTACACAATTTACAGAATTTAATTTATTGTCATTTTTGTTTAAATTCAGGTACAGAATGGACATAATAAAAGAGACATTTTAAATACTATAGTTGATGTGCTTGTTACTGGAGAAACGAGTTATTTGCTAAAAGCTGTGAAGAGTCTTGGGAAAGACACCACATCAATGTAAGTAAATACTTTCTAATTGTAATTAGGTTACCTGCAATGTACAATGTGCAATAAAGAGTATATTCATTCATTCAATGTAAGTAAAATACAGGGTGGCCCATTTACGTCGGTTAGTGTCGGAAATATATATACTATAAAATATACGAAGATACGTTCTTAGGAATCATGTCGTCGATTTAAAATAATAAACAAAACTGTATGATTGCAGTTTTGTTTTTTTGCATATAAAATAAAACCTGTTTTCAGGTCGGGAACCGAACACGGTTGATATGAAAAAAAATATAAATTGTGTAGGTCTTAAGCATTAAATGTCTGTAAGAATCATGATATAAATAAAATACATTGTTTTCACAAACTTTAATTTACTTTAATAGGCGTTTGAAATGACGGCCGTTTTTTTTTTAATAAATATTCAATACTGACCGTCGTAAATGATCTACCCTGTATACATAATCAACTATGAAAATTCGTACCCACCATTACAATAAAGACCAATATTGTTTCTTTATTGTACTGTGTTATTTCTGCCATTTCATGCAAACGTCCATAGGTTAGGTTAAGTTTTACAATAGTTAATATACTTATGTACACTAATTTGATCAGTCACTAGAGAAAGATAAAAGTGCAATAGAGCGTCTGTGGTCCAGTTGGTCGGATCCTTGACTTGTAACCGAGAGGTCGCGGCTTCGAGTCCGGCTACTGGACGTGTACCAATGGGACTCTTTTTCAGAGCCTATGGACGCAACGCAACGCTCGTACGGTGAAGGACAACATCGTGATGAAACCCGCACACACACAAGGTGTGTGAACCCTATAACGGCGATGGGCTCACCCCCTGTCACGTTGGGTTAAATACGCTTGGTGAACCGTGGGCATTTGTTTTAGCAAGTGCCTCTGCCTACCCCGCTTTGGGATTAAAAGGCGTGAAGTGTGTATAAAAGTGCAATATGGGCTGTATAATATATCCTTACATCTAATGTAAATGTACATCATTCGCCCAGCTGTTTTTTGCAGCAGACCATACCTGATTATAGATAATTTGTTTCAATTTATCTTCTGATGATCTTAAGTATAAAATATTCGTTTTAATTTTTTTTGTTCCCAATATTTTATAATTTTGTTTCAGGTATCCGTCTGTACTGGAGCACGATATGACTTTAGCTAGAGATCCTTTATTCTGGCGCCTCATTAACACTGTTGTTGATATGCTGGATAATGCCCTAACACTTTTGCCTACATACGCAAAAAGTGAACTCTATTTCCCCGGTGTTGAAGTAAAGAATATTGAAGTTAAGAAAGTAATGACTTCATTTGAAAATTATGAAGTTGATGTCACATCAGCTCTGAAGGCATCAGAGAGCTACACAAGCTTTCAAGTAAAAATAGAACAACCACGTCTTAACCACAAGGCATTTGCAATGAAACTTAACGTAACATCGTTTTCCGCACAAAAAGGCGTAGCAAAAATTTATCTGGGCCCAAAGATGTTGCCTGGTGAACTTGCTCTGAATAAAAACCAGTTTATGCTCCTAGACTCCTTCGAAGTTAGTTTGAAAAAGGGGGGTAATGTTATATCCCGATCGTCTATGGATATGAAAACGACAGTTGACGATTTTCTATCATTGAATACACTGAAAAAGAAAATTGAGGACTCAGAGTTTGGTCTAGATACTCTGAACTTTGACAAAGTAAGAAAAATGTCAGGATTCCCCTCAAGGCTTCTATTTCCTAAAGGATCAGTTGAAGGACTTCAATTCCAATTGTTTGCATTTGTAGCTCCTATCACGAAGGTGGTGGTGTCAGAATTATCTAAAACCATGGAATTTAACAACGCTCTTATGTCACCTGGATATCCCATTGATATGAACATGGACGATTCATTTTTCGACCTACCCAATGTTTGTGTTAAAGACATAATAATATCTCACAAACCTTTGAGTCACGGATCTGAAGACGGTGATACTACCTATAATAAACCATACAATGCAGGCAATTATAATTATGCCTCTATGGAAAAACAATCATTTAAAGGTAAATTAGCAATGCGCAATCCAGTCGCTGAAAAAACATCGAAACGTGTATCTGAAAAGTCTTCTAACAAAGTTGTAGACAACAAACAATACAAATATCAAATTGACAAGGAAAATAAAAATATAAATGGACGAGAATCTCCAAAACAATTCACAAAAGACGTAATTGATATGCCCACAGTTGTTTTGGATAATTACAAGCCTACCAGTGCCGGAAGTAAAGACGCACAACGTACTGATACATATGATCAGTTTTCTGTGGATAAAATGAATACCAAAAGCGACGAATATGACGATGATCTTTGGAAAGTCAAGCCAATAGTTTCACCTATTGTCAACAGTAAACCAATGTCACAAAATTCAAACGAACTGTTCGTAATTGACCCACCAAATTATGGTAGGGACACTAACTCTACTTGGTTTTTACTAAAAATGCCTTCCAATCAACTATCAACAATTGATTCCGACAACACAATGAAATCTATCGATAAAAATACCGATAATGTTATAGTCAAAACTATCGATAAATCATTCCAAAATCAATACAAAAGGGACAAAAATATAAACAATGACGTTGTGGGTTCCACTAAAAGCATTGACAATGAGTTTGACACAAAAACTACGATTGTCAAAAAAATTGATAATGTTTATCAACATAAAAAAAAAGTTGACACAGTGATAAACGATGACTTTTCAATGAATGACAACAACGAAATACTGTTGTTGAAACAATCAAATCCATCCACTCCAGTTAAAAGTGATAGCACGAAAAAATCTGAACAAGTCTCAAAATCGATTGACAGTAGCTTTGGTAACAAAGTTATAAAAACAATCGATAAAACGTTTAACCGACGTTATACATCAGAAAAAGATATTCAGGTAGAAAATTCCCAGGATGATGTTATTAGGCCAATGTTATTGAAACAGACTAATCCAATTAATAGTGAAGATGTAGTTAAATCTATTGACAAAAGTACCGATAGCAAAATCATAAAAACTATTGACAAAACAATTAAGGATCAAAATAAAGTAGACAAAGCTACAGACACAGATGACTTAAATGAGTTTGATAAGGAACTAAACAAAAACGTAGATACATCAAAAACTATAGTAAAAACGATTGATAAAAATATTGAAAACAAAAAGAAAGTTGACAAGACTTTAGATGATGAAAACAACCTAGATGGAACACTGCTGTTAAAACAATCAAATCCCACAACTTTTTTTAATTCCTATGATCCAATAAAACAGGATGTGAATACTGGTAACACTGTAATAAAAACTGTTGATAAGAAAGTACAAAATAAGGATACGTCACAAATCACTCTTGACGTAAACGATTTGTCAACAATGGATCAGTTTGACAACACTGTACACAAAAACATTGATGACTCAGGTACAGTTGTTAAAACCGTAGATAAGAACGTGGACAAAATCAAAAAATCTAAAAAGAAATGGGAATCTATAGTTGACAATAAAGATGAAAATGACGATGCGATGAAAACTAAAAAAGGAAAGACTGAAATTAAGATCATGAACAAGAAAGACAATCAAAATAATGTAATTTTTGACATGGTCGATGATACCAAACAGAAAGTGATTCATATAACAGACATGTCAGACGAAGATGATGTACCAGTTGAGCTGGTTGTACCGAACCCAAAACGTTTCAGCATCTTTGATTACATAATTTACAGGGACGACGTCTCAAGTAATACCACTGATGAAAAAGTTTATGAATAAGTTGCAATTTCTGTATAAGTGTTAGTATATTGTTAATATTGTATTTATTAGTTGACATTGTTGTGATGGAAATTATGTTGAACTTATTATGTGAAATTGTTGTACAAAATAATACAAATACGAAGTAATAGTTATTTTTATTTTACCTAAATTAATTGATACCTGAGTGATAACATAACAGATTTGTTTATGTTTATCTATAGTACTTTTACGTTTGCTTGACAATTTGGCGTTTATGACAGCAAAGCGCGATTAATATAAACGAATAAGAAAAAAACAGTTGAAAAGCTCTGGTTAAATCATTTATGACTAACTAGTGGACGAACTGCGATTAGATAAAAATGTTCTGATTCTAAGCTAACTCTCCACCAACATTCAACCAAATCGGTTCAGCCGTTCTTGAGTTTAAAATTGTGTAACTAACATAACTTTCTTTTATCTATATCAATATTCTCTTAGTACATATTATAATACAAATATATATTTACTCGCGTAATAAATCAATTTTTTTAAATTTTCCTCTGCCGTCATTTGTGTGCAAAAAAGATTGAATTTTAGAAAAATATAATTTCCTCCTTATTGGGTTATTTTGCAAACTCCATATGAGCTTAAATTTGATCGGTACCCATAATTATATAGGACCAGATTACAATCAAGTAAAACTCGTGAGCTGCAATCGTGATTCGTATACAAATCTCACTGTTGTCATTGTGTTGTGTATTTTATTAGTGACACTAAATAGGTATATTACGTTTTTTATCATACAGCTGGAAACGTTCCAGAAAAAAGCCGTTCTGTTTCCCTATGTTCGTTCATTTAGAAAAAAAGCGCCGTTCACTGGCAACATCAGTTGAACACAAATAGTTTACAGTCGCTTACAAGTTTAAATTCATACAACAATCAAATATTAATATGCTTCAAGGAGGCAACAGGTGTCGAGTGATAAATGTAGAACAGTAATCTCTGCCTATCGCCGACGTTATGGAATATAAAAGCATAAACATAAAAAAATATATCACATAGGACATTTCTCAAACTGAATAGTCTGGCCACAATTGTTCACTGTGATTAAATTTAAAAAAAGTCTTAACTATTGGAGCCATAAACTGTGAACCTACTTAGATAAATACATAATTATATTGAAATAAATGGAGCGCCTGTGGTCCAGTTGGTCAGATACTTGACTAGTAACCGGGAAGTCGCGGATTCGAGTCCGGCTACTGGACGTGTACCAATGGGATTCTTTTTCAGAGCCTATGTACGCAACGCAACGCTCGTACGGTGAAGGACAACATCGTGATGAAACCCGCACACCACAAGGTGTGTGAACCCTATAACGGCGATGGGCTCACCCCCTGTCACGTTGGGTTAATACGCTTGGTGAACCGTCGGCATTTGCTTTAGCAAGTGCCTCTGCCTACCCCGCTTTGGGATTAAAAGGCGTGAAGTGTATTTATTTATATTGAAATAAAAACACACAACAAATGTTCCAATTTATTACTAACGCAATACCGTCAGCGGAGGGAATTGAAATCGCCACCGAGCCGGTCTTTGAATGTACAAATTAAGAACATTAGATTGAAATGGGTTACAATACAAGAATTCTCGTAATGAACAGAAAATATTGATTCAGCAACATCACAATAACATAAAGTAAGTATACTAAAACAATCGAAACTAACTTTTCATCTGTCTTTAGTACTCAAAACAATCAAATGATGCACAGATCATAAACGAAATATTTTGAAATGTTTGCATCCCATCATCACATTACGCGACGTTGAAATACACAAACTGGTAAAAACTTCAGTTGTGTGCCAAAATCAAGTATTATTTCCACATCATTAGAGCCAATGAGTCAGGGTTACCTACAGTCCTACATATATTATATTGTGAACTATCCAAACATTGATCTTGGCTAGGGCAGCCAATTACTTTGTGCCTTAAATCACATCGAATACACAAAATGCCGGTAACAGTCAAAACATAAATCTGAGAAAACGCTTGGAATTCTCTGGATTTACGTTTCATGACGGACTTGACACTGGGGGGGCGAAATGTACTGACGTGATTGCGGAATACAGAGATTGAGCAAATTATATACTATAGGTACTATTTGATCTGGGTATTCATAATATGCAGAGATGTAATTTTCGAAAGAAATGTCGCTTCGGTCGGGTCGTACCAAAATACCTTATTTTGGGGTTTGGTTGGTAGTAAACAAAAACATATGATGATACGATACAGAAATAACGCTACTTTTAAATTTTAAATACTAATACAAAATGTTTATTGAGTTCTAAGTGTATAACATATATTATAAGTGTATCTAAGTTCTTACTTTATAGGTTAAGACATGACTGTCCTTGAAAAAATTAGTAATAGTAAATTATGTTCCGAGTATACCTTACAATAATAGACCTCTGTTATGTCCTACGTAGTCATAACATTTATTGTTACAGACACGTGAAGTATCCATGAAAGAGTTGATCAATGACACTCACATTGTTTTTTTTAATGTTCTACAAAATAAATAACTCCGAAATCCTTTTCTAAGTATAGCGAAAGGGTTAGTTTATGAACAAAAACTACTTGTCAAGTTCATTAATACAAAGTCGCCTCCCGCTGTCTATCTCTATATTGTATGCATCAGTTTCCTTTACTAGTGATTTTTCGGAAAGATTTTTTTAATTCTTATGTATGTTATTATAGTATATATAATAACAGAGAAACTGCAAATAATGTAGATTGGGAAAACAACGTTTGCCGGTTCAGCTAGTAGAATATAAACAAGTAAACATACATTGAAAACACGCCTCCACTTTACACGACGAAAGTGTCCAAAAATTATTTTTCCGTTCTATTCTTATATTTGTAGCAGGTACACGAAAAGAATGTTTGTGTGAAACGCAAAAATTATAGTCGATGTGCGGCATTCTAAATCTGCTGCTCGGTGGTATAGTCCGTTTCGGTTGGTCGCCTCGTCGCCAGTGACGCGCACCATCAAGCTGTGTTTGTAGTCGTTTCTACACTGAATTCTGCTGATTTCGGTTGACTTATGAAAAAAGAAATATTCCATTGCTTTTTTATAAACTGATGGTTGAACTAGTAACATCGTAATTTTTTAAGTTATCTGCCAACATTACTCATGCTGCATTGTAGACAACTTCGCAGCTTAACACCAGGAGGAAAGATGATCAAACGCATGTCTATTTACACTAAAAAGTTATGCAAAATAAAAAGTTACCACGCGTTCCTGTAATAAATTTCAAGGCTATACACGAAGGAATTTCGTACGGTATTTGTATCAAAAAAAAATATATCTCGCCTATAAATAGCGTAAGCCGCGCAGATTGGAATATAATCGGAAATGGTGTCACAACGGGGATGGGCATCAAAGGAATTTCATGTTTTGCATCAAAGAGGATTAGCAGTGCAATGTCGGTGAATTTTGGGTAACATCCAAGTCGGATTCAATTTACTGTGTGCATCGGCGACTTGGACAAATTGAATGTTCACGTTGCAAGCTTAAACTATTAAGCTTGAACACAAGTATGACAACACTAGTCCAAGAGAAACAGAAAACTGTAAATATCAACTTGTTCGCAATTGTACACATTGCACGTGATAAAGTATTCAATTAAACAAAACACCGCACAAATAAGTAGAATAATGTTTATTTTCAACTTAATAATTAAACAGTATATTTCAGAGCAACATCATGAGCTGAGAATGGTACTTGATACAACTCCGATTTCAGAGAAGACAAACGGATTTTTTAAATGACTGATAGTGATTAGATACAATCAATCGAATTGAAAGTATAATTGTAGTGTAAGAGAAATCAGTAATAAATTATGAACCGAACTCCTACACTCAAATGAAAGAACAAAATCAACTTTATACACAATTAAAAGACAAATAAATGATTAAATACTCAATAAATGAACGTACATCAGCCTACCCCTCTGGGAAAGCGAGAAGTGTATGTATGTATGTATGTATAAATGAACGTGAAATGTATGAAATATGTACAGTGAACATTATTGATCTAATTTACTATGTTTATTCCACAGTCAGTTGTGGAATAGACATAGTATAGAAATAAATAATAAATTCCTTGATTATAAACTATTGCCCAGCACTCAAATGCAATTGTAATACAAAAATAAACTACGTATCAACTAAAGGATAATGGTTTTTATTTTTGTTACGTTACGTTGTAGTAGAAAGAATATGTTATTTATTTATTATCTGACCCGAAAAACCTTGTTTTATCAATATACACTATTAACAGTATGTACCAGTTATTTTATGATGTATGTATTATACATATAAACCTTCCTCGAGAACCGCTCTATCTACTAAAGAACACCGCATCAAAATCCGTTGCTTCGTTTTTAAGATCTAAGCATACATAGGGACAGACAGCGAAGAAGTTGACTTTGATTTGCATTATGTACTGAAGGTAAATGATTTCATGTATTGCAGTTCATTTTATCACAGAACAATGTAGTTCTTACATTGCTGTAAGCTCTTTTTATCAGAGAACAATGTAGTACTTACTACATTAAATCATCATGTCATGTTAGTGGGCTGACAAAATAATATGTCTACAAAGAGCTCTCCAAAGATGCGCCACAACGAACGGTCAGCGGTTGCGCCTTTCTCCGCCATTACGAAGATATTAAATGCCCTCTATTAATTAAACGTAGAATACACGTACAGCAATGCTTACAAACTATTACTCCACACTCAAACGAGAACAAAAATCAATTTCAGTTTAGTGGCTTTTACAGTACCTGTACACTCTGCAATCTTGTGTACGATCTTACATTCAGACAATTCACACATACGGTAAGTCACCATAGTAAAGGATATATGGACAAAATAACGGGAAGTCAAGGTACATTCCAGAAGCTAATAAGCTGTACACAATTACAAAACATAATATCAAAATACCCGAATTGCGCCAAATTCCTGTAATCCCATCGCACCGTCCGAAGTGACGTAGCGCGTCGTCATCTGCGACACGTCACTAATCCGTGTTTCACTTAATTTTAGTTTTGCTTCAGGAGATTCTCTATAAATAAGGGTGGTGTGCCATGTGGCATCCAGTGTAACAGCACTCGCACCCGGATTCGGTTCTTGTTACGCCCGACGCAGCAACACTACCAACATGGTGAGGGGATCAGGTTTTTGTGAAAAAAGTGCATTTGTTCAATGTGATAAGTGTTTTGATTTTGTGACGTGTTTCTTTTTTTGGTGATGTTCGCGTACACAATGTAAATTAATGCATATTGCATAGTCAGCTAAAATTTTCAGTGAATTATAAATGTTATGCAGTTTTGGGTAATCCTGTGATTAGCCTCTCTCGTCTCATCTATATTTATTAAGAAATAAAATTACTTAATAGTGAACAAACCAATATCCCAATTCAAATACCTATCTTTAACATTTTCTCAAAAATTACATTAAAGCTTGTAAAGTGCAATTAAACAATAGGCACATTACAGTAAAATAAAATTACATCACACCACATAACGCGTTGTTCACTAAAAATAAACTGTGAATCAAACAAAAATCCACCCCACTCAACGAATTGATTACAAAAGTCACAAAAATAGAACACTTGACTTTTATTAGTCGTAAACTAAATATTATAGCATGTCATAAACGTTGATGGCACGCACCATAAGGTGTTAGTGAAATATATACCAGGGGACGGCAGGTGTTTTCCTCGAACTGAGACACCTACAGTTTTCTAGTATCATAAACAAAAGGAAATTTTGAAATTTTGATGTCTTGACGAAATAGCTTCGATAAATCCGTCAGTTCTTCTATTATATCTAGTAGACATTTCAACATCTGCTTTCTGTTATTGTCTTCAATGTTTGCATAAAGTCGTAAGCAGTAGCAGTTAGGTATGTTTAATTGTTAATATTTTGACTGTGCTTTGTAACATTTTTCAATTCTTGTCATCCAGGACTCTGATGATGAACAGAAGATGGCCATGCTCCGCAAGGCCTTCCAGATGTTCGACACCACCAAGTCTGGCTACATCGATGTCCTCAAGATCTCCACCATCCTGAACACCATGGGACAGCTCTTCGACGACTCTGAGCTCCAGGCCCTCATTGATGAGAATGACCCTGAAGGTAAATACAAAATCCGCTGAAGATTTTTAGAACTTAATTAATTAATTAATTCTCATACAGAAGTTCATTGACCTTAAAAGACCGTAAGTCAACTATCGTCAATTTGCGCGCTTCAACAGGCAAATCGAATTAAAATCTTTTAAATTTTCCAAAATCCCAATAACCCCTCGCGCACTAGCCTCGTTCGCCATTTAATGCAAGAAATGCCTAATAATAATAATAAATAAATATTACTAGCTGACCCGGCAAACGTTGTTTTAACAATATACATTGTAGCCTATATATTATTTTAGTTTATAAGCTACAATACTGCCGAGTTTCATCAAATCCAGTATTTTCTGAGTGAAAGAAGGACAAACATCCATCCATACTTTCGCATTTATAATATTAGTAGGATTATTTTAGACAAAACCCAAATAACAGCAGATACATAAAATTCCGTGGCAATTTATACTCCAGCAATACAAAATTTCGGTATTTCGCTCCTGCCTCTGTCATTTGGCAGCATACCACAGAGAACAGCATCTGGCTAACCGACCTTGTTAAATTGACAAATCCCGCCGACACTAAATACCACATTATATTCGTGCGCTACTATTAATCAAAATAGACATCACATTTCTGTGTAGTGTAATATACGCTACACGTTTCCAGAGCTTTGTATGCCAAAAGATTTCCGAGCTCAATACGCGAGAATAAAGTAAACAGCAAACAGTTATACTGTCTCTCGGAATAGGAGTGATCACTCAACACGTTATCGAAAATAAATTACCTAGCACCGTTCACTATATTTTCGTGAAGAACTGTGTCGTTAATTTAACTTCATTTCGTACGGTTTTTTTCAATCTACCTATCATTGACATGTAATTCAAGATTTCTGTCAATTAGAAAAATATGAAACAACTTAAGTAAATAACAAACCAAGAAGTGATATTGATTTCAATGACAACATAAATTGCTTTCTGTGTGTAAATGAAGTAAGTATAATATCACCCTCTGATGTCACCCACACTGGATTGTTTCCACCTCTCTCGATCTCTCTGTTTTTAAAAATCCCTCTCTAACGCTTCCATCATTTGTCGTTGTCATCGGAGATTTTCGACTCGTCAAGACGCCCGTTCTAATGAGGTTATTTTGGTTTTGGATGTCAATCTACACTATTCAAGTTTCCCTGAAAACCGGATGTCACGTCGACTATTTCGATATACAGGAAGATGAAATGCATGTTTTGAGTTTCGCGTAGTGATATTTTGTACTATTATAAACAATATTGTTTTTATCTGTATGATGTTCCTTATAGGCACGCAGATTCCTTTGTAAACATTTTTTTACTAAATGATTATCGCTGCTAATACCAGACCGCATACTGGCCTATTAGGAATAAAAGTGTTCAAATCATCCCCAGCCTCGCCAAAGCTTCAGTTTCACATGAACAAAAACATTTCATAATTAATGTGATAGGAAGTGAACTTATCGCCGTTACAGGGTCACATAACTTGTGATGCAAGTTTCATTACGATATTTTCCTTCACCGTATGAGAGTTGTGTTTCGTACATAGTATCTAAGAAAGGTCCTACACTTCCAATGCAACAGGTCTCGAAACCGAAAATTGCAAATACCGCGCCCACAAGGCCACACAGACGCTCAATGTTTTATTCAAAATACCATTTTATACCACCAGGCAGCGGCAAGATCAACTTTGACGGTTTCTGCAACATCGCCTCCCATTTCTTGGAGGAGGAAGATGCTGAGGCCATGCAACAAGAACTGAAGGAAGCTTTCAGGTAATATTTTGTTCTTATTACACATTACAGTAAGGAATATTGTAACATCTACTATAGCATTATGGTAATGCAATAAAGATATTGAGTATTGAATACGAAATTTCAAGTTTTTAATAGGTAGGACTTGATCCTGGAATGGATTGCTTATAGCCTGAAAGAAAGTAGAAACTTATTACGAAACCATAGGTAAATACTATTGTTAATATTCGTAGTATGCGAGAGAACAAGCAAGACTATTATTAAATTACTTATTTAACTTTTATGAATTATTCCAACAAATGCAAACAAACCTTCATCTACTATTCCTTGGAGCAAAATATACAATTTTAGTTTAGATAATGTTTTGTAAGAAAAAACAATCTGTCTTCACCTGGAGCCGTCATTTAAAAATTTTGGCACAAGTCACCGTTCTCGGCAGTGTCCACGCAAATTACAGAAATGTAGGTCGGATGTCAGAAAAAGCTTTTTTACAATTACAAATGCCTACAGTCGTAAAAGATATTTTCTTTCTGAAAAAATATCAATTATTGTGTCTAACAAACAGATCGTTTGTTTTATTATGAATTCCGGTATATACGTGGCACAGACACAGATAATATAAACGTAAAACAACTATAAGACGTTGTAAAATTATTTCAAGGTGATCATGACTCTCATCATTATTTATTCTATCCAAAAGTCTTTCTGTTAATCTCCTAAATATCTTTAGTTTAAATTTGTCTTGTAAGAAATCGTTATCGGAGCGACGATCACCTTGTAGACTCTTCACCATCATTATTATCAGCTATATGATTTAGACTATTGTCAATTTTACATATTTTGTAGTAAATTCAGTTATTTTTCTTCTGCAGGTTGTACGACCGTGAAGGCAACGGTTACATCACCACCTCTACCCTGAAGGAGATTCTGGCCGCCCTGGACGACAAACTCAGCAGCTCCGACCTTGATGGCATCATTGCTGAAATCGACACTGACGGCTCAGGCACTGTCGACTTCGATGGTATGTATAATATTATACGTATAACAATATCTTATGGCTATAAATCACAAGGGCAAAAGTCATGTACCTACAGTAAAAAACTCACGCTAATAAAATAAAAAAGAAGCAAATTAATCCAACGATATAGGTGGTGGTTTTATCGCCTAAACTTTTGTTGAGCGATATCAGAATAGCAGGTTTAACAAAAACATTTTTAACGTGACCTGTTCTTTTTTGTAAATAAACATTTTTAATATGAATTAAAATTTGTACACTTTACCAAGCTGAACCTATCACGTTGTCTTCATCGTATGGAGTGTAGAGCGCCCCCAGGCAAGGTGGACTGATGATATGCACAAGATGGCTGACAGAAGCTGGATGCGAGAAGCCGAAAACAGATCACAGTGGCATGGAATTGGTGAGGCCTTTGTCCAGCAGTGGACAAGTATGGGCTGATGATGACGTTATCTTCCTCATAATAACCCATGATTAACCTTAGCTTAGGGCTAAACTATATTTACCTGCGAATATATTCGCACCTATATACCCGGTGAACAATATTGAGTTATAATGTATGTATGCCTTTCATTAAAAAAAATCTACACTTTTCAGTTTGAAATTTTGAAGTGTGTGAATTATAATTTTATTTTTCCTTTGTTACAGAATTCATGGAGATGATGACTGGAGACTAAGGAGTGAACTGGTGTTGAAATTCCATAGTATTACGATATTATTTAGACAGTATTTTGTATTCTTCGTGCTTAAAAATACTTAAATAATTTTATGTACTTAATGAAATTTGAAATTTACACGTTTTAGTACAAAACGTAGCCTTACTGTTGCCATTTTTTATACATATTGTTATTCTATCTTATAGATAGGCAGTTATGAAGTTTTGAAAAAATAAATTATCACTTTGAAACAACAGATACTATTTCCAAAGCATTGTTTTATTGATATATTTTACCAAAACTTGTAATGATACATTACACATGTATCATCTAGGCTTCTATGATTTCGCTGTACGATGTTCTCACACATAGGCTTAAGCAAACGTGTTCATAGCATTAAAGAACATAAGAATCGAATTGAAATTGAGAAACTTTAGCGTAGGTAGATTCCTCACACTAAATACCTATCTGAGTAGGTAACACTTCCTTATCTGTTACATGCTAGATTGTGAATACACTTCGCAACATTCTGGATCCACATTTTTACCCGTGTTTATTATTTTGCCAGGGTTTGCTAGTTACGAATGCGATTTAGTGGGCGATAGTGAAACACGGGCTGAATGGGAATAGTAAATAGAAAAATTACAAACTTTACAAATAGAAGAGATGCTTACGTTGACTCAGGATGTTATTCTTAACCGTAGAAAGCGAAAATAATTTCCAATGGTATACGCCTAGTGGCCCGGATATTATAATAATATGCAGTACTCACGACAATAAATTCCAACTTGTATTTCTGAACATACCTACCTGCCTGTAATTTAGATGCAAGTAGACCACATTCAGGACTCTAGACCAATCAGAGTGACCCAGTGTGACAGGTGAACATGGATAACAAAAGTAAACTATATTTAGACCTTGATGATCCAGCCCTATGGACACGTCGTGACACTTTTTCAATAACCCACCACTTATATGAGATAGGTACCTCAACAATACCTCATCCACGTTTAAAGACTTTACTGTACGGAGTTCAAATATCACTGGTGCACGGTCCCCCTGAGATGTTTGTTCAATTGCACTGTAAATTAGACAACGATCTGTCCTGTTGCTATCATAACGATGGATGTATATCATAAGCGGTTAAATCTGCACTGGCTCAGTAAGACCCTGATCTTGAAAGGCGAAGGTGACAAGGTGCATCAAATAGTCATGTGGCTGTATCTAGCTACCTATATAATCTTACCGTACATTATACTAGCAGACCCACTTGATGAATTTAGAAAACTTCAATATGAAGGTGGTGAGTATGTTCAAGTTGCGCGTTTACAAACGAGAATCGGTGACAGATTGTCGGGTTACCTTCATTTCTCTGGGATACCATTATCATATCCTGCTATCCTTGTCATGGGACCACCCTTGGTGAAACATCGGTCCATAAACAGTGATCAAATTAAAAAAAATTGGACACCAATTCTCGTTCGTCAGCGCACCCACATTTCTTAAAGTCTACATTCAAATTTCTAAATGAATGGTTATTGTTTCTAGATATTTCAATTGATGATACGCCATCATTTGTTCTATCGAGAATACTGCCGTCTGGTGTTATTCCACACAAATTGCACCAACACGAAAATACAGATAGTGACATCATCCTAGAGGTAAGATGTGAGAAAATTTTGTGTTGCAGTTGCAAACGCTAATATCAAGCTGATCTGCCTGTGTACAGTCAAAAATATTTGAGTGTTTCATTATCATCATCATGATCAGCTCATACTAATCCACTGCTGGACATAGGCCTCTCCAAATACACGCCACTGTGATTTGCTTTCGGCTTCTCACATCCAGCTCAGAGTTTTACATCTTATGTTTTGTTAATTTTTTTGGATGTTGTAAATTTTTCTTTGTCTCAATATAAATTTTCCGTCTTTTACAGTGCGACTGTTCTATCGAAATTTCAAAATTTGTATTTTCAGTACCTTATAAAAATATATGTTTATGTTTCAGAATCTGCCTCATATAAAAGAATTTAAGTCATTGCTAAGCAAGGGGGGTGCTTCGAAATCAAAGATCTTCAATATTTTTGACGATTCCATGAGAGAAACAACAATCGCGCTGTACATGTATCTTAGAAGTTTAAAAAATGAATTTCATCAGACTTTACAATGGGCAGCAAAAAATATTAATATCGATATGTTTAATTACATTCAAGCTTTACTGATAATACACGATGGAAAACTTGGTACAAAGTTCCTCACGAAAGCCTACGTTACTAAGCCGAATTACTTTGTGGACAGTGAAACGATTTTCAAGAGCTTACAGCTGTCTCTCAACGAAGATAATCTTGCAAATATAAAAGATATCTTGGGAGGTGACATTGAAATAAGTGGTGACGATATATACATAAGTTCAAATTACTCTGACAGTCGCACATACAGTATCTGCGATGACAATTTGAGTTATTTTAGAGAAGACATCGACTTGAACAATTACTACTACTATCTTCATGTAAAGTATCCAATTTGGATGAAAAATCAAGAGTTGGATGAAGTTGATTCACATCACGCCGAAAAGTATTTCTTTGCACATCGACAGCTTTTAGCTAGATATAAAATGGAACACCAATTTAATATAAGAGAAGAAGTCAAAGGACGAAACTGTCCGGACTATTACAATCCACAACTTGTGTATGACAATGGCCTTCCATTCCCCATTCGACCGAAAAAAAATGGTACTATGACTGACGCATTATATGCACTAGACGTTGCTTTAGATGAAAGTATCAATCGAGGAATAATATTTGCGGTAAGGAAATCTATTACATTGACCTGCCCATTCCAGTATTCATTGAATTATTTAACTTCACTGTAACTTGTCGTTACACAGTCATCCCTCGTAACCCAAAATAAATCAGTCAAATTTATACGTACAAGGAAAACTATTTCAATCCGTGGAGTATACGACTTCGGCTGGTGTGTTTCCCTAACTTCTTGTAATATTTTCTTTCGCAGGATAAAAAAATAATAAACATTACAAAATTAAACGACAAAAACGTAATAGCGAAGTTTTTAAGGACGAACTTCTACGAGAGGTTTAAGATTATAAAGGAAGCAATACAGTTTTTTGGCTACGGAAAGAGCATTAGCCAATTTCCAGAGTAAGATATTGCCTATGTTATATACATATTAATTGCATTCTGTACAATGAAAATAAATATGGCTCATAATAATAATCATTGAAAAGAATTATAAATCTTGAATAATTAAAATCCATGCTAAGGAGTAAAAATTATAGATAGGTACATTGTAAGGCTGGAGCATAAACTGGGTAACTCTGTGCTAGGACTCCAGGCCCCCACATATGGAAAGTTGTACAAAATATACGTATACGATTGGAGGTGGTAATGAGAATGAGGCTATGCGTGTATTCGTGTGCGCTTGGCAGTATGTGTGTGAAGAGTGTGACTGTGTAATGCGTGTATAGGACAGCTCACCCGGCAAACATTGTTTTGCCAATATACATTATTAAAAGTGTTTCCTTGCTATTATATGCATGTATCATACTTAGAAACCTTCGTCAAGAATTAACTCTATCCATTGAGGATAACCCCATCAAAGTTTAAAATTTACAACCACACACACAATGCCTTCATCCCATATTAAATAGCTGAAGCACTTGTGTTATAGAATTCAGACACCGAAATATACTTACTTAAATACATTGTTTTCCTTTTATATAAATAAAACACCCAGACACACCCAACGAGTACTTAAAATCTCATCACCTAAGTACCTGTCAGCGGTGGGAATCGAACCCACTACCTACGGAATAACGCCATGCTGGCTACTACACTAATGTATTGATTTACGTTTCCAATACGTCTTAAGAGACCTGATCACCATTTGTAACTAAAGCTCTTGCACTGGAAATTATTGCTAGAATAAGTATTCAGACGAGCATTGGCTCCCTTGTGCAGAATAGATCCCACGATGACACTTATGGGCATTGACAAACTATTGATTTTCAGATTTTCATCAACACCATCAGTTCTGCATAGCCACATGACATCCCTACGAGACCCGCTATATTGGAAACTTATGGAGTGGGTTTTGCAGTACTATGTGCGATATGAAAAAATGATGCAACCCGTCGACATGTCACTTTACGAAACTGATGAAATTATTATAACAGACGCCGTATTACCAGACGTGTTCACCAGATTCAAGGAAAAGTCCTTTAATATTCAAAATGCGAAACTTATAGAGAATCCACAAAAATATAGATATAATATACACGCTACACAAGATCGACTTTCTCACGATAGCTTTACTTTTCAATTTAAGGTTACTTCAAAAAGTAACCAAGTTGTTAATATTTCTCTGTTCTTGGGTCCCAGTTGTGAATATTCTGAATGTTTAAAATCATATGACTCATTCTTTCAATTAAGTGAATGGGGTTCAGAATTAAAAACTGGAGAAAACTTAATAGTATGGTCGACGTTTACAAATAAATTATTATCATCAGATTACTTCGACATACCTAAGACTCTTTTGATACCCCGAGGCAATGAAAGTGGACTTAACTTAAAATTGTTTATTATTGTCACTGCGAATAATGTACGTAGAAAACCCTTAGGATTTCCCTTTCACATGCCCATTATCGGATTCAATGCTGAAGCTAATAACTATAAGTTTTATGATATAAGAGTTGTACGTAAGGCCAAAACTGCCAATTTCGATCTGTATAGTGTGACAGATTAGAACCGTAACGTACTCTACCTCTATGCTATTCTCTGTTTAATAGGGAAATTTAAACAAATTCTTCATTAAAATTAGATTACACTCATATCTAGTCTTTGGTGAAAATATGGAAATTAAACATTATTTATATACTACATTACAATATATACTACATTACAATATATACTACATTATTTATATATATCTTTGTCTTCGATGTCCTGTGAGGTTTCATTAACTCAATGTAAAAATTGGATTTTAAATAAAATTAATTGATTTATAAATATTTTCTTTAATTACATAACATCATTATACAGTACCAACTAGGAAAACTAATTTATTTCTCCATGTTAACTTAGTGCTTAGGCACAAAGTTGTGTTCGACTTTGTATCCGGGGACGTTGTAGTAGTAGTAGTATTCCTCTCCCTCGTGGTAGATGGAGACATCCTTGAAGTACATGTTGGGCTGGTAGAAGTAGTACTCGTTCAAAGGACGGTCGAAGGGATAGCCGAACTGCTTGCTCTCAGTTGTGAAATCGTACCTGTATTCTGAAGTCTGGGTTTCAGCAACGTAGGGGTAGATCATAACGAATAGCTGGAAGGGGAAACCACCCTTGGTACCCTTGGGCAGCATCAGCCTCTCCGGCAACAAGAAGAAATTCTCATACATGTCAACAGGAATCTTTCCAGCATCCAAATGCTTGTAAAAGTCCGCAATGTTGAGAGCATCGTCCTTGAATAGATTGAAGTCATCAGAATTGCGAACAATTGTGTTCTTGCCAGGGGTTACCTTGAACTTGTAGTAATCTAGAGCGAAGAAGTTCATCCAGTTGTCCTCGAGGGAAATGGGGAAGCCAGTACTGTCGTACTTAGGAGCCAAAAAGATCTTGACCACAGCTTCACCGGCAACGGCAGATTCATAGTCGATCTTGACGTCAAAGGGTTTGCTATCCAAACGGGGCTGACGGATCTTAAAGTATTTGTTGTGATGGTGTCCATTCTTAGGGTAGAAGACGGCGTTTCCACCAATGAAATCAAAGAAGTCGTAGTAAGTCACCAAATGACCGACTTCAACGTTGGTGATCTTGACACCGTCGTATTTAAGTTCCTTGGCGGAGTAAGGTTCCAGGTACTGTTTGTATTGGATAAAATAGTACAAGATACGCTTGTAGAGCTGGTAGAAGGCAGGGTCGCGAAGAGCAGTCTGGAATTGCTCCATGGCAACCGCCGAAGCCAGGTATCTGTAGATAAAAGGAAAAATTCTTAGTATTCTTTAGACTAACTAACTCCAACTGTGTGCAAAGCGGTTGCCTAATAAAATTTTTCCAACTGAGCTAAGTCCTGTTCAACTGCCTATCCATCCAGTCAAAAGGCATCCAACTCACATCCATTGCGCTGAATGTGCCAGCTCAGACCGAGGGCCTCTTACCGAAATTAATTTAATAAATACTGTTGAGGTAGCAGACAGGTCTCACAGCTTAAGATGTCAAGAGACAGTCGAAAAATAATACATTTTAAACAGCCATTGCCCTAAGTAATTACTTGCGCTCCTTGTTGCGTCGGTAATTGATTACGGTCACCGAAGCCTGGGCTAGTAATAATATTTAAGGTTTACGGTTTGCAGAACAAAAAAAAATTTTACTTACTCGTTATCTGAAACTAGCTCAGGACCAGCGCCAAGAAGGATGTGAGCAATGATACTGTAGTACTGTTCGTAGTTCCTGGGTCCGAATTTCTGGTAGAGATCAGCGTTAGACTGCCAGTAATTTCCAACGAAATTGATAGAGTTGGTGTTCCTGAGATCAACTTCCTGACCGTACTGAAAATTAAATTTACTAAGTTAGGTTACGATACCTAAGATGACTAAAATACCATCTAGTTCACTACATAAAGAAATACTTACAGACTTAAAGTAGCCCTGTTCCAAGTATGAAAGGAACTCCTTCTCGTAGTTTTCAACATATTCCAGGTACTTATAATTCTCAGGTGCCTGCAGATCGTAGTCGTCGTTACGGGTAACGAAGGGGAACAAATAATGCGAGACCATCTGGGGGTTGTAACCGGTCTTGAAAGGCATTCTCCAAGAGAATTCGGGGATCTCACCTAAACCATTGGTAAGACGTTCCATGTAGTAGCGGGCCAGAATCTGCTGGTGGATGTAGTAGAAGAGCTCGCCACGTCGTTCCTTGAACCCTCCAAATTCTTGACCGTTCATCCAGAATGGGAACATAGCGTGGAAGTAATAGTAGTACGAGTTAAGACCAATATCTTCAGTGAAGTAAGAAAGCTTCTGTTCTTGATTGTCGTAACTGTACCAGCCAGAGTAGTTAGCGTAGAATACATAGGCATTGTCTTCAAGAACAACTCCGTATTTTTCGGCAGTTTTCGGTTCAATCAAACCCTTTTGCATCTGGATCCTGAATAACTTGGCAACAACGTCAGAGTTAACGAAGTAGTAAGGATAGACTTCGTAAGGAGAGGGCAGGACAATTCCTTTGGTATCTTCACGGTGAAGCACAGCGATGCTGTAGGAGTAAACGAAGAGGCCTTCGTTGAGATAGACGCGAGCCCAGGCAGCGGTCTTGTAGAAGGTTTCGTAGTCCTTGGCGTAATAGAACAGATGGTACAGAGCGATAGCCTCGTCCTTCATATTCTCATTGAAGACAGAGAATATGCTTCCCTTGGGTGTGAACTTATGTTGATAGAAGAACAGGAATTCTTCTACAGCCTTCTTGTTCTGAAATTAAATAATTATGATATCGCTTTGAAATTAATCGATGCCAACGAATATTAGGTCGCTTGACTTGAAGAGTAATATTAATAAGTCAGTGTTCGAACCCACCAATAAAGTTTGATTTGTTCTACTCGTATTTATGTAAAAGAGAAAAGCTATCGTCTTTTATCGGATACCGGCTAAAATTAAACATAACATTATCCAGGTTTTGACGTGGATAACATACCGTGTAATTGTCAATGTGCGCCTCAATGTCGTACTCCTTTCCGAATTTGTAGTACTCTGCGTCATAGTCATCCTGAGTGATGTGCTTGATAAGTTCGAAAATCTGCTTTTGACGCGTCACGAACTCCGGGGTAACTATAAAAAGATAAAAACAAAATGAGATCAATAATTTATAATGATTTTCACAAGATACCTTTAGTATGTATACTACTTAGACCCGTATTCTGAAACACTCTTAAACAGAATCTTCTTCAAAGATATCTACACGTCACGACCTACTCTGAAAATTGAAGCTTCGATGGATAAATTAACTATTAAAAACAAGACATGATTCCTCCAATGTATCTAGTCAAATAATGCCTTCGCAAGCTTTTTGAACCTTACATAAAATATGCATCTACAAGGAAAACTAATTAGATCAAAAATGTTTTGTAGATAACTTAAAGAACAGACTTCAACCAGTAAAATTTGACATACTCGTATATGTGGTTTTCTCATGGATGCCATTGTCGGAACTGAACCAAATTTATATGGGACCAAACGGGAAGCACCAGCTTTCAAATAATAAAAACATCCAAATCGGTTCACCCAGGCGAAAGTTCAGAGGTAACAAACATAAAAAAATACAGACGAATTGAGAACCTCCTCCTTTTTTGAAGTCGGTTAAAAATAGTACATGTTAAGATCAATGTCAATCTTACCCGAGCCATCAGCAGACGGGGGTTGGTATCCAGCGAGCGCCACAGCCACTAAGGCCGACAAGATCAGGACAGTCTTCATGATGAAGGCCGATGAGAACTGTACTGAATCTGCAGACAACTGCACTATTTATACTCTCTGAAGCTTATCACACGAGTGATAAATTCTTTGAATACCTACCTTAGTGATAATAAAAACTTTTTTATTTATTGGAAAGTGAAATGCATGTATTTTATGAGACTTCTAGGAGGCATTTATGTATTATTGTCAAAAAAAAAATCAGTATCTCCTCCCTAGATATCTTGTAATTTTGTAAGATTGTCTTTATTTTGGAGAACAAGCAGTAAATATTGACACTATAAATAATACTGGAATTGTTATACCTAACTACCTATTAATATATATTTTCTAATATCATGTATCTATGGTCTGGAAATAAATATAATAATATGATCTCTAATAAAATAGGTTTACTGTTTCACAAAGTCACTCGGATTAGTCATGTAGGCTTTTGTGAGAGAATTTGTATATTGTGTATTTGTGTAAGTTTTTCATGGTTACCGAAAGAAAATAATATTAGGTACTATAAATGATGAGTTACATGCATTAGATGAACGTGTCAATCGAATTGTATTTGTAGTAAGGCAAAATCTCGTAATGTTCTGTAACAAATGCCGATTTCCTTTGATAATAATATAGGTACGTAGCGGTATAACTTCTTACAGAAGGTACATCTATTTTATTTAACAATTTATTGCACTCAAAGGGTGGACTTACATACATACATTGTCTACCAGTTAACATCACAAGATGGGACAACTGGTTAGTTGGTTTTTCTTTTTTTAAACGCAATAAACAAGCGTTCCGCGTATCCTGAGGTAATATTAAAGTCAGTAATAATAAAAAGTACAAAACAACAACAAACTTATTGGTGCAGACACAGTAGGTACATATTTAATTTATATTAAATATGTACCTATATTCTCAATATACATTGATACAAAAAGTACGTATATAATATACTCGTAGGTAGTTTACATTTTATAATTTTACAGAAAAATACGTATACCTACATCATAAGCACAGATAGGAAGGTCTGTACCTACCTCTGTATATATAGGTAAATATGACTACAATAATACAAACTATATTATGACACACAAAAAGTTGTTTGTTATATGATTGGAGATAGTGCCACTTAAGGAGACTTTTAAAAGAATGATGGGAGGGGGCTTTCCTGACAGCGAGAAGAGACTTCCATAAGCGGACAGCTGTCACGGCAAAATAATTGGACATGAAACAAGATTGCTGTATGAACAGAGATAGCGAGAATTATTAGAAAAGCTCTTCAGAGAGACGTTTGAGGCTACACTAGACTGGAGGCAGACGATTCTATCCTTCCCACGGACCAGATCTTGCAACCAATGAACTTTTTTATGTTACGCCGAAACCTAGTCGTATTTCTTTAGTGAGTATAATATAAATCTGATGCCAATATTTACAAGACAATCAAGTTTTATTGAGGAATTCTTCAGTAATCCAAACGGAGGGGGTAAACAATACTTTATTTAATAGTAGCGCCTGGACTGTTACAATTGGCAAATTAAAACTTTCGTAAAATGTGTATATTGTTACATTTACTTTTAGTATAAAACTGTTAAAACAATTATAAAGTAAAAAAAATGGATGCCCCAAAAACTTGTATTATGTACAAACTATTATGTCAACGGACTGTCGGCGTGGCGGCTGGCCGGCTGCGGCACGTTGCCGCAAAACCCGAGAAAAACAGTAAACTTGAAATTATATACATCTCTACAAAAAGTAATGATATCCCAGCATACATAAATGTGAAAAATAACTTGCAAGTAATATAATTTGTTTGTTTGTAGACTTTGAAAAAAAAAAATATTTAGAAGAACAAACTAACCATTATAAATAGCAATGTTTTGTGTCATCAACATCAACAATTTCAATGAATCATAATGAACCACTGCTAGGAAACTAATTTATATGTACTAATTAGATTTCATTTAGGATAAAGTTATGCCTAACTCTTTCCCGGACAGTAAACGCCTATAGTAAGAATAAAACATCAATTGTATGTCAATACGATCTGACATGTTTGTGCGTTATCACCATGCGCTATCGTGATTTAGATAATCATCATCCCTGTAACTGTTCCTTACAATTAAGTTACGTTTACATTTTCAAGCAGATAACTAATTTTTTATGCTTTGGCAGTTTGTTATAAATAAATAAAAAGTTTTGCCGAGCGACTAAAAGATTGATAGAACTTGCACTTATTTCGTTTTTAGTGCTATTATCAATACGTCTTCATGCTGTAAGAAAGATTCGATATTTTTTCCGATGAACGTACTGCGGTGGAAGTACCAAATATCTATACATCGAAATGCACCTCAAAGGGAGTCTCTGGGCGCATTTTACGGGTAAATTGCTCTTATAGCTCTTTTTTGGAGTATTCATATTGTACCTACATCAGCAGCATTGCCCCACAACAATATACCATAGTACATTGTGCTATGAAAGTATGCAAAGTTTTCCATAATCTGTTCCAGCATCACTCCCTGATTCGTCTAACGACAAACGCAGCTTAATTTACCAGCAGTTTGGAATCAATAGTAATACCTAGAAAAACAGTGCTATTTATAAACTCCAAACTCTTACTTTCTAACTGAAGAATTTCTGTATGAATATTTCTAAAATTCGGTAGAATTTTATTTGCATTTACTTTTTTTAGTATTCAATCAAAGGTAAAGCAATCGAGGACTTTAGACGATATTAGGACATTCACACCCTCTGTATTATCCAATCTCATTGAGGGGTCGTCAGTGAATAACACTATTAAAATTTCAGCATGCTTCACTGCCATTGAAGGGAGATCCAACCAATCCATACTTAATGGATGGGAACCAAAAATAAAAAGGTTCAATTATTGATTCCTGAGGTACATCTAGTTTTCCTTCAGAGCCAACAGATCTAATTCCAACAATATCAAAATCTATTGCTTGCGATTATTTAGATATGAACTTACGTATAATAGACAGATTAGCCAGACCATATAATATTAACTTTAAAATTAACGTTTTTTAGTCAACACAATCAAATGCAATTGAGAGGTCACAAATGATGTTTCTTGTCCTCACAAGAAGCAAAAATATGCTTTACTGGGGGTCAACTTAGAAAAAATCAATAACTGATTAAAAATACAAGCAATTAGTTTTATTATACAGGGTTACTTGTAACTCGATGTATTCCTGTGTATGGGGTGATAGAGGAGTTAAAATGCAATAAAATAAACCTGCATATGTATTGTCGGAAATTAATGGTTCTTGAGATATTGACTTTTTTAATATTTTGTAGAAATTCCCAGAACCTTGCATGAAAAAGTTTGTGAAAAAAAACCATGAGTGATTTACGGTGATTATTTATTTATTAATTGTAAACTCACGTTTAACTATACTAACTATAAAAACCCAAAATAAAACAACCAAACTTAATAAAATCAACAGAAATAAATTTTTATTTTTTAAAACTTTGTGCTTATAATGAGAAAACATATGCTCTAATTTAAAAAAAAATATATGACATCAATGTACAAATTATTAAAAAAATGTGTACGATTGATGTAGCTCCGAACACGGACACGTGTGGGAGACGGCCGCCTGGGTAGCGACGTTGGTACTCCCGACGAGCTTCGGCAGCAATTCCAACAGAGAAACCATAGCAGATAAGAATATCAGCATATTATTTGAATAGGTTGCCATGATAACAAAAAATATCACAATAATAAGAAATTAATAATCTGATGTCAAGAAAAATTGCGGATGCGAACGATAATTTCATCGAACTCTTATTTTTTTCTTTTCTCCTCAAATCCCGCCAAAAAGTTAAAAAAAAAACATAATGATTAAAAAAATTGTATAAAAAAAATCTTACTACTTTAAGTTTTGTTTAATTATTCCATCGCTACTGACACGTACTAACAGGGTGAGAGACAAAATGTTGACATTATATGAAATTTATAATTACGTTATTAATCATACATAGTGACATAAATATTGATAATGATACCTTTTTAGAAAGCTGATAAAACGACGATGTTTTTTTTAGTAATTTGTACGATTGATGTCATATATTTTTTTTTTAAGTAGACCATATGATTTCTTATAAATACACTAAGTTTTAAAAAATAAAATTTTATTTCCGTTGAAGTTTGGTGGTTTTATTTTGAGTTTTTATAGTTAGTATAGTTAAACGTGAGTTTACAATTAATAAATAAACAAAGAACCACAGTAAATAACTCATTGTATTTATTTTACAAACTTTTTCATGCAAGTTTCTGGAAATTTCTAGAAAATATTCAAAAAGTCAATATCTCAAGAACCATTAATTTCCGACCATACATATGGGGGTTTATTTTATTGCATTTTAACTCCTCTATCACCCCATGCCAGGAATACGTCGAGTTACAAGTAACCCTGTATATGTTTAATATACATATTTTGAATTTATGTTAATACATCGCTGCATCCAATGGGAGCACCCAGAACTTTGTTTCGATGGCCTTTTGCTGCTTTCTTGGCATCCATAAAATGGAAGTTTTTCTTTTATTTTCGGGAATAATAGAAATGGCAAGGTCAGGAGGCTTATTAATAACACGTTTAATGTTGCTAAACAGTGCTTTGTTCGTTTGACGGTGTGTGGCGAGGCGTTGTCGTGGTGGAGGAGGATCCTACTGCGAGATCGTTTCTCTGGCACTTTTCCAAGACAAGTGGCAAACAATTGGTAGTGTATCACTCTACAGAAACTGCTCTTCGATCCTCTAAAGCAATTGATTTTTACAAGCTTTTATTTAGTTTCACCTGTCCCGTTGTCTGTAATCAAATCTTGCAACTTAAATTTGATCCACTTCCCGCTTCCGATTAGAATGAAATTTTGCACACGCTCTGAGTTCCGATGACAATGCATGACTAGCTAAAAAACGGCATCGCAAATTCAATATGGCGGCCACCACAAGATGGCGGATTGGCTGTTTGGAATCCACCCCCATGATATGGGTATCAAATGAAAGGGTTTGCTGCCTGGAATACGAAAAAAAATAGTCACGTGACTTAATTCCAATATGGCGGACGTCCAAGATGGCGAACGGGCTATTCAAAATGCACCCCCATGATAAATCTCGAATTAAAAATAGAGGTACTAAAATGTTAAAAATAAAATTAAAGAAAAAAAAAACCTTTTTAAAAACAAGTTTATTATTTTATTTATAAAATGAACTAAAAAGTTAAAAATAAATTAACTCTAAAAAGAAATATATTTAATTTTAACACTAAAACTTTTCACCATACATAATTATTCAATCTCGTTCCCCCTCTTTATCATAGTCGCCATTTATAAATGAAAGCGTGTTACATTTAATACAACACAACATTTTATTCAAGCTATCATAATTCCTAGTTAATTTACACACTCACTTACATACACTTCACGAATTTTAATCCTAGTTGATTACCTACATCATTACTACCTTAGTGCTTAGGCACAAAGTTGTGTTCGACATTGTATCCGGGGACGTTGTAGTAGTAGTAGTATTCCTCTCCTTCGTGGTAGATAGAGACATCCTTGAAGTACATGTTGGGCTGGTAGAAGTAGTACTCATTAACAGGACGGTCGAATGGATAGCCGAGCTGCTTACTCTCCGTTGGGAAATCGTACCGGTATTCGGAAGACTGGGCATCAGCAACGTACGGGTAGATCATAACGAATAGCTGGAAGGGGAAACCGCCCTTGGTACCCTTGGGCAGCATCAGCCTCTCCGGTAACAAAAAGTAATTCTCATACATGTCTACAGGAATCTTTCCAGCATCTAAATGCTTGAAGAAGTCTTCAACATTGAGAGCATCGTCCTTGAACAGGGTGAAATCATCTGAATTTCGAACAATTGTGTTCTGGCCAGGAGTCAGCTTAAACTTGTAATAATCTAGAGCGAAGAAGTTCATCCAGTTGTCCTCGAGGGAAATGGGAAAGCCAGTGCTGTCGTACTTAGGAGCCAAAAATATCTTGACCACAGCTTCACCGGCAACGGCAGATTCAAAGTCGATCTTGACGTCGAAGGGTTTGCTATCCAAACGGGGCTGACGGATCTTTAAGTGTTTATTGTGATGGTGTCCACCCTTAGGGTAAAATGCGGTATTTGAACCAATGAAATCATAGAAGTCATAGTAAGTCACCAAATGACCAACTTCAACGTTGGCGATCTTGACACCGTCGTATTTCAGTTCCTTGGTAGTGTACGGATCCCAGTACTGTTTGTATTGGTTGAAGTAGTACAGGATACGCTTGTAGAGCTGATAAAATGCTGGATCGCGAAGTGCAGTCTGGAATTGTTCCATGGCAACCGTCGAAGCCAAGTATCTGTAAAGAAAAGATTTAGTTATTACTGTGTTAAGATTATCTGGCTCCATCGACCATACGAATTTTCTGTAAGTTACATCAAAACAAATATGGCAACTAAATTAAATGGAGAATGGGCGTGTTCAAACTACGGATAGGTTAATTTTAGTCGGCTGGCAGTCACTCGCGTCATGGTCGCTCGTCATTGGGCGACAACGAGAAGCGTTATGCTTGAACTTGGATTTCTTTCTTCTGAACAGTTTCGCTATGCTTCGGTTTCTAGTTGTTTTAAGTTTGATGTTTGCCTCTAACTATGTGGAAAGCGTAATAAAATGTTAGTTACCCTGTTCAACTGTTAAAATTGATTAATCTTCCTGTTTTTATTCCAGCTTTCATATTCACTCGCACGAAAATACAGGATCCGCTTTTACTTATTTGATTTGTATTGTGTAAGTGATATGTGTATAAGTGTATTAAATAAGTGACCGCCTTCCGAACGCTTAACGTTGTAGAAATGCTGGTGTCAAGGTAAAGGTCAACTCAACGATTAGGTTTTTATGAACCACCGAGGATCTCTTGACTCGGCTCAATAACTACCGTCAAAATACTAGACGGGTCTCACAGCTTACTAATGCATACAATACCTACTTGAAAATAATTCCCATTAAGAGGGAGTAGAATAAAACCCACGCTTCGTGTGGCTTAACTTCGGCATTAAACAAACATTATTTCACTTACTCGTTATGTGAAACTAGCTCGGGACCAGCACCAAGAAGCATGTGAGCAATGATACTGTAGTACTTTTCGTAGTTCCTGGGTCCGAATTTCTGGTAGAGATCAGCGTTAGACTGCCAGTAATTTCCAACGAAATTGATGGAGTTAGTGTTCCTGAGATCCACTTTCTGACCGTACTGAAAATTAAATTGACTAAGTTAGGTTACGATACCTAAGACCACTAAAATACCATCTATTTGACTATAGCAAGAAATACTTACAGACTTAAAGTAGCCCTGTTCCAAGTACGAAAGGAACTCCTTCTCGTAGTTTTCAACATATTCCAGGTATTTATAATTCTTAGGTGTCTGTAAATCGTAGTTGTCGTTACGAGTAACGAAGGGGAACAAATAATGCGAGACCATTTGGGGTTTGTAACCGGTCTTGAAAGGCGTTCTCCAAGAAAATTCGGGAATTTCGCCTAAACCATTGGTAAGACGTTCCATGTAGTAGCGGGCCAGAATCTGCTGGTGGATGTAGTAGAAGAGCTCGCCACGACGTTCCTTGAACCCTCCTAGTTCTTGACCATTCATCCAGAATGGGAACATAGCGTGGAAGTAATAGTAGTAGGAGTTAAGACCAATATCTTCAGTGAAGTAAGAAAGCTTTTGTTCTTCATTGTCATAACTGTACCAGCCAGAGTAGTTAGCGTAGAACACGTAGGCGTTATCTTCTAGAACAACTCCGTATTTTTCGGCAGTTTTCGGTTCGATTAAACCCTTTTGCATCCTGATCCTGAATAGCTTAGCAACAACATCAGAGTTAACAAAGTAGTAAGGATAGACTTCGTATGGAGATGGCAGGACAATTCCTTTAGTGTCGTCACGATGAAGCACAGCAATGCTGTAGGAATAAACGAAGAGGTCTTCGTTGAGATAGACGCGAGCCCAGGCTGCGGTCTTGTAAAAAGTTTCGAGGTCCTTGGCGTGGTAGAACAGATGGTAGAGAGCGATAGCCTCTTCCCTCATCTTCTCATTGAAGACAGAAAATATGCTTCCCTTGGGTGTGAACTTATGGTGATAGAAGTACAGGAATTCTTCTACAGTCTTCTTATTCTGAAATTAAATTTCATGTCAAAATAAGTGAATGCTAACCAATATTAAGACGCTTATACTTGTTTTTTTGTAGAGTAATGAATCAGTCAGTGTTTGAACCCATCACCAAATCCTCTTTCATTAATGTTTGATCCGCTCTACTAGTATTTGTGTAAAAGATAAAAATTATCACCGTTTTATCGAATAGTTAATAAAACATTTTTTTTAAAGTGGATAACATACCGTGTAATTGTCAATGTGCGCCTCAATGTCGTACTCCTTTCCGACTTTGTAGTACTCTGCGTCATAGTCATCCTGAGTGATGTGCTTGATAAGTTCGAAAAACTGCCTTTGATGCGTCACGAACTCTGGGGTAACTATAAAAGTTCAGTCAGTAAGGGGTAAGCCTTATACTATATTATGAAGTATGCTTAAACAATGCATAAAAAAGGACACACGTGTTACTTGAGAAATGTTTTGCAAGTTAAGATACATCAGTACATTTTTTTAAAACACATTGAACAAGCGTTTCACAGCATGTGAAGATAACGTCAATCTTACCCGAGCCATCAGCAGACGGGGGTTGGTATCCAGCGAGCGCCATAGCCACTAAGGCTGACAAGATCAGGACAATCTTCATCATGAAGACCTATAAGAACTGTATTGAATCTGCAACCCACTACACTATTTATACTCTTTGAAGCTTATCACTCGGGTCATTAATTCTTTGAATACCTACCTAGTGATTACAAAAAAAAAAATTGCCTACATGGCCTAGCAGCCGAATGAAGTCTTTTTTATTTGAAACTCGTGTTATCTTTGGAATGGAATGTCACAATTGAATAATTCAAAAAGTAATATAAAGTTGTTGAAGCAGTCTTAAATATTAAATCAAGGTATCAAGGTACAAATAAAAAGACTTGTAGGAGATATCTATCAAACAACATTCCTTAAGGAACCCGAAGAAAGAAAGGCCGAAAAAAGAAGGTCCTTACGTGTCTGATTTAAGGTCCATTAGTTGAGCAGTTACTATTATTTCTCCTCCGATTTCTGTTCTCGTGAAATATAGTAAAATAACTTCTTAAGTGCTGTTTAAAGGGTAGAAAGGATAACATATTGTTTTTCAAATTACAAGCGATTTCGAATAAAAAAAAACGTTTGCACTGTTACCTTGGGTATTAAAAAACATAGCTTAAAGGTGATTGTATAACATTAGGCACCTACAGCGATTACAAATTGTATTCAGGTTTTTTCCGCTAATTGCCGTTGCTATGGGAATTGCGCAAAATTCCGTCTGAGCAGAACCTTGTTACTATAAAGGAACAAAGATTGAGCAGTTTTTCCTGGATAACGATGTTTTGTTAGTTTTCTTTTGGTGTATTAATACATAGAGGAAGATTGCTTCTACCAAATTGAAACAAACACAGTTCCGTCACCATCATGTCGTATCAAGTAGCGCCTGTGTATTGGCCCCATCGAGTCAATGTAAACCATTGTACATTGATTTCAAATACACGGTCCCAATCTTCAGAAATGTCAGTACTTCTTCAAACAAACCTGCCGATCAGCTGATTGCACTTTGAATAGAGTAAAATATAAAATAAATATTTAGAGGGATTTCGTTCTCTTTGGACATAAGGTTCCTTGAGGTTAGTTGTCTGTAATCTTTGGCTGGGTGACTGAACGTTTTTAATTTAACGTTGTGTAGTAAGATTTTGATCAGTACGTGTTCATGACAAATAAGTAAGGATCGTAAAATGCGGAAAATTCTTTGAAAGCAAGTTTGACAGTAATCTGACTCTTGATAATAACACTAAAAACTTAAGCCTAAACACTAATGATGTTTCAATGAAAATAGTTGTTTACGTAGGTACTTTACGATGCTTGAATACCAGAGTCCCTGACCTGAGACGAACGTTTTTTAACGTCGAACAGCTCAGATCACTTTAAATACACAAATTGTAAGTGCATAGTTACATAACAGAAATAGTCCTTCCTTAATCCAGCTCGGAAATTTTGCATCAAGTCAATTTGAGTAATATTTTTAGGTTGTCATCAACATCAGTAGTTTCGCATAGTGACATGACATCCCTACGAGTCTCGCTGTATTCCAACACATATGTACGAAGTGAGTTTTGTATTTGAAATATGAAAATACGAGGCAAACACTTCATGAAAGTAATGAAATTACTAGAATATCATAGATGCTACTAGCACAGATAATTTCCTATGCGATATTTCCTTGTTGAACTTTACCGAACTAATTCTTATAAGGCGATTATGGTACACTCAGAACGTACATTCCTTAGTGAGTTTTTTTATTTTAACTTCTTTTGTTCCTCAATTCTGGGCAAATACCCATCCCTTCCCCCCATTCCTTTCACTCATAAATTTTGGGCCACCTCGCGGCACGCCCCGGCAGGTGTCGCTGAAAATATTACACTTTATTTAGTCAATTAGACATAATAATAGGATTCGACGCCTTATGAAGTTTCGCTAACTCAATGTAAGAACAGAATGTCAAATAAAATAACTTGAGATTTACATATTTTTTATTTACATGTTACAGACATCGTTATGCGGTTCCAACTAGAGTAACTAATTGATAATTCATTTAGTGCTTAGGTACATAGTTCTGCTCGACTTTGTATCCGGGGACGTTGTAGTAGTAGGAGTATTCCTCTCCCTCGTGGTAGATGGAGACATCCTTGAAGTACATGTTGGGCTGGTAGAAGTAGTACTCATTAACAGGACGGTCGAAGGGATAGCCGAGCTGCTTGCTCTCAGTTGTGAAATCGTACCGGTATTTGAGAGGATGGGCATCAGCAACGTACGGGTAGATCATAACGAATAGCTGGAAGGGGAAACCGCCCTTGGTACCCTTGGGCAACATCAGCCTCTCCGGCAACCAGAAGAAATTCTCATACATGTCTACAGGAATCTTTCCAGCATCTAAATGCTTGTAGAAGTCCTCAACATTGAGAGCATCGTCCTTGAACAGATTGAAGTCATCAGAATTGCGAACAATTGAGTTCTTGCCAGGGATCACCTTGAACTTGTAATAATCTAAAGCGAAGAAGTTCATCCAGTTGTCCTCGAGGGAAATGGGGAAGCCAGTACTGTCGTACTTAGGAGCCAAAAAGATCTTGACCATAGCTTCACCGGCAACGGCAGATTCAAAGTCGATCTTAACGTCAAAGGGTTTGCTATCCAAACGCGGCTGACGGATCTTGAAGTATTTGTTGTGATTGTCTCCATTCTTAGGATAGAAGGCGGTATTTCCACCAAAGAAATCAAAGTAGTCGTAGTAAGTCACCAAATGACCGACTTCCACGTTGGTGATCTTGATACCATCATATTTCAGTTCCTTTGTGGAGTACGGTTCCCAGTACTGTTTGTATTGGATGAAGTAGTTTAGGATACGCTTGTAGAGCTGATAGAAGGCAGGGTCACGAAGAGCAACCTGGAATTGTTCCATGGCAACCGTCGAAGCCGAGTATCTGTAAAGGGATTGTTATTGCTGTGTTTAAATTATCTGCCTCCAAGGACAATACAACCACTAGACTCCTAATCTTCTACATTTAACATTAAAACAACTCTGGAAACGAAATAAAATCGAGCCACACATTGCCCGAACAATTTCGCTGTTATGCGGTATCCAGTTGGTTTATGGGTGATGTTTGCCTCCAACTAGGTGGAAAGCGTTACAAATACACACATCAAAAGTGTCTAGGGATCAAGAACATTTTTAGCTCTAAAAAAAATCTGATTAATTTAAATCTAATCTAATCTTCTGGATTGGTCCCTTACCTAATTCCCCATGCCTATATCAATGACTTATCACCACATTTTGAATAAATTATGAATGAATTCAGTTTTTTTTAAATATATTCTTGATTGCAATCTTCTAAAATGTACTTGATCACTAGACACTTTTGATGTGTGTAGATCCCCATACAACTGTTCAAATTGAGCCAAGACCAACGTTGTAGGGAAGTCGGTGGCAAACTTTTGGACAGCTCAAACTTTGGACCTCGAACTTAACGCAATAACTACTGTCAAGACAGTACAGGGGTCTCACAGCTTAATTTGCCACCCGG
This sequence comes from Conopomorpha cramerella, assembly GCA_012932125.1. NCBI lineage: Eukaryota > Metazoa > Arthropoda > Insecta > Lepidoptera > Gracillariidae > Conopomorpha > Conopomorpha cramerella. The sequence goes on along the minus strand of SJJU01001581.1, from coordinate 1,882 downwards.
AGCATGAACCACTTGTACAAATTCCCACTTAAAACGGACTGCGACCCACACCCCCAATGGGGTACCCATCGAGGGCGGCCTGTATAGCTTAACTTCGGCATTATTTATTATTTTATTTACTTACTCGTTCTCGGACACTAACTTTGGACCAGCACCGAGAAGGATGTGAGCAATGATACTGTAGTACTGTTCGTAATTCCTAGGTCCGAATTTCTGGTAGAGGTCAGCGTTAGACTGCCAATAGTTTCCAACGAAATTGATGGAGTTCGTGTTCCTGAGATCAACTTCCTGACCGTACTGAAAAATAAATAATAAAATTAGTTTACAATAACTATGCGCACCAATATATTATCTATTATATTACATCTCGAAATACTTACACAATTGAAGTAGCCTTGTTCCAAGTATGAAAGGAACTCCTTTTCGTAATTTTCGACATATTCAAGGTACTTATAATTCTTAGGTGTCTGTAAATCGTAGTTGTCGTTTCGAGTAACGAAGGGGAACAAATAATGCGAGACCATTTGGGGGTTGTAACCGGTCTTGAAAGGCATTCTCCAAGAGAATTCAGGGATTTCGCCTAAACCATTGGTAAGACGTTCCATGTAGTAGCGGGCCAGAATCTGCTGGTGGACGTAATAGAAAATCTCGCCACGACGTTCCTTGAACCCTCCTAGTTCTTGACCGTTCATCCAGAATGGGAACATAGCGTGGATGTAATAGTAGAAGCTGTTAAGACCAATATCTTCAGTGAAGTAAGATAGCTTCTGTTCTTGATTATCGTAACTGTACCAGCCCGAGTAGTTAGCGTAGAACACGTAAGCATTGTCTTCAAGAACAACTCCGTATTTTTCGGCAGTTTTCGGTTCAATCAAACCCTTTTGCATCTGGATCCTGAATAACTTAGCAACAACGTCAGAGTTAACGTAGTAGTAAGGATACATTTCGTAAGGAGAGGGCAGGACAATTCCTTTGGTATCTTCACGGTGAAGCACAGCGATAGTGTAGGAGTAAAGGAAGAGGCCTTCGTTGAGATAGACGCGAGCCCAGGCAGCGGTCTTGTAAAAGGTTTCGTAGTCCTTGGCGTAGTAGAACAGATGGTATAGAGCGACAGCCTCGTCCTTCATCTTCTCATTGAAGACAGAGAATATGCTTCCCTTGGGTGCGAAGTTATGGTGATAGAAGAACAGGAATTCTTCTACAGCCTTCTTGTTCTGAAATCAAATATGAAAATTCTTATGAACACGCACTGGCATCGTAGCTAAACTGCCGTAGTACTACTACTAACTATCGTAGGTACAATCATGAAAATTATTCAGTCAATGTTTAAACTCGTCACAATATCCTCCTTCAATAAAGGTTGACGTTGTACCTGTTTATTGTGTAAAAGATAGAAACTGCCGTCGTCTTAAGGGGTACTACAGACACGGATTTTTTAATTTTTAAACAAAAATGTATGTTATATACGATGTTCAAAGTTTATTTTACATCGAGGACTCTTTATCCAATGACCAAAATTACATATTTTCTTTAAGGTGGATAACATACCGTGTAATTGTCAATGTGAGACTCAATGTCGTATTCTTTTCCGACTTTGTAGTACTCTGCGACATAGTCATCCTGAGTGATGTGCTTGGTAAGTTCGAAAATCTGCTTTTGACGCGTCACGAACTCTGGGGTAACTATTAAAGGTAAAAACAGAATAAGATTAGTGTTTTTTTTACTGTATGTTATTTATTTGAATAAAAAATGCGGAAAACATACAGCATTATTGTTTATTAATTAAAAATATTAGTTGGTTAGAACTTAAACCAATAAGGTTTCCTCTTACAAATTAATTAACAATAGTACTGCGTCAGTATACTAAGTAAAAGTAATAACA
>SJJU01001580.1:0-27027 GCA_012932125.1 Conopomorpha cramerella | reverse complement strand
CGTTGCGTACATAGGCTCTGAAAAAGGGTCCCATTGGTACACGTCCAGTAGCCGGACTCGAACCCGCGACGTCCCGGTAACTAGTCAAGTATCCGACCAACTGGACCACAGACGCTCTCCGCTATTGTTATAATTCGACAATAATTGTTATTACCCTACCTAGTTTTGTTATAAAAAGAGCTGTAATGTTCGATTCGTATGCATCCAGCAAAAACCGAAGCCTACTAAATAGCTAGACTTGTATTTTATTATTTTGTGAGTATTCTAAATGCTAATTTATATTGTACTTATGGTATATATTATGTGATATCTAGCAACTTGGATGCGTATTATCTTCGTATTTACATAAACATGTCTTAAAGGGTTAAATATGTAAGTAGGTACATTGAAAATGTCATAGGAAGTGGGTATGTAAATAAACCGTAGTACATCGACGTGTGTGGTTTACAATTTATATATTTTATAAGGGAAGGAGGAGTTTACTTTGAAAAAAAATAAACTTAAGAGCGAATCCGAAGACAAACGATCATATAATAAAATAGTTGCATCTCTTTCGTTTTCAATTACCTTTGATAAGATTACGATTTTTTTAGAAAATTAAAAAAATCCATGTGTCAATTTAAATTATTAACTACACTACATCTTAGAATAAAAGATACCTGCTTCCTTCATTATAAGCTAATAATTATGAAATACACTTCACGCCTTTTATAATCCCAAAGCGGGGTAGGCCGAGACACTTGCCCACGGTTCATCAAGCGTATTTAACCCTACGTGACAGGGGGTGAGTCCATCGCCGTTACAGGGTTTACACACCTTGTAGTGTGCGGGTTTCATCACGATGTTGTCCTTCACCGTACGAGCGTTGCGTTGCGTACATAGGCTCTGAAAGAGAGTCCCATTGGTACACGTCCAGTAGCCGGACTCGAACCTGCGACCTCCCGGTTACAAGTCAAGTATCCGACCAACTGGACCACAGACGCTTTATAATTACATAGTATAAAACAAAGTCGTCTTTTGAGTCCTGCTATTTGTCATAGGGACAGATGCTCAGATCTTTAAAACTACGGCATCGATTTTGATACGGTTTTCTTTATTAGATAAAGTGATTAATAGATATAATAGCACTATTAACTATGTATATTGGCAAAACAACGTTTGCCGGGTCAGCTAGTCTAGTAGGTAATAAAAGAAACGTTTCATACGTGACTCGATAGTACTTAGTAATAGTAGTAGGTACGTAGATTTGTAAGTAAGCACTAAAGTAAACGAGGTTTTCACACGTTTAAAATGTACCGTGTAAATTATTGTAATTCTTATGTATATCTTCACGAAAACAGTACAGAACTACTTCTCAAGGATTTATCGCATCGTATCGTACTTCAATTTTCTCCATAAGCTTTTTAGTGTTGTTTCTTTTTGCAAAGCAATGTTCTTAGAAATAGGTGTGACAATAACATAAAAAAAATACAAATAGTGATGAACTTCCTACTTCGTGGCGAAATATCAGTCCCGTAACCCGTCAATGCACTCAGATCAGGGTGAGGGTTATCAGCACCCATCCAGTTTTCATAGCGGCTCCTTTGAAGGCGGCGCCGCGTAATCCTTATCTTTCACATCTCCACTCCTGGGTCGTGGAGTCATCCCTTAAAGGAGTTTATTTTACTTTAGTCGGCGAACTTATGAAGGTTTTCGGTACGTTACTTTTTTCTTCTTCTCAATTACGTCATACTTGCTCGTATTTTGTCTTAGAGTATATCGGATGCGGGTACTTGATGCTAGATAGAGACGTGACACGGTGTTTTTTTGACGGCGTTCTACATTTTGTGTACTTTTTTTTTTTTTGTAGACGTACCCACAGACATGGAAACATTTACATTCATAATTAATATAGTAGGGTGGGCAGAAACTTACCACATAAATCACAATAAATATATTCGTCTTTTAATACCAAAGTAAAGGAATTTCCCAATGGTTTACGAAGTGAAATCATTGTTCACAATTTACTATAAGCCGGTTTCAACACAATTTTTTCCTTCACTATAATAGCGTGTACATAGATTTTGAAAATAAGTACCATTGCTATAGGCCTGCTATACATAATGTATAATAATGTAAGCCGGACTCGGAACACATAATCTTCCGATTGCAAGTTGACATACCCAACAACTACACTACAGTTGCCATGCATATAAAATGAATGTTAAAACAACACGTACTGCCTCTACGCTGCCTTTTAAAATACATATTCCATTGCCCATTCACACCTCTTCATTTGAATAAGTGCTGTGTTCAAAATGACACAGATACGATCATCACCACATATTGGATTACGTATGAAGCTGGGGTGTAATCTATCTTTCCTTCCAGCAGAACCCCAGGCTTCGCTTTCCAATCTTTTATCTGGCACCACATCGGAAACCGATACCCGAGAATTCCTTACAATCAAAATAGAACATAAATTACCTCCCCGCTACATTGTTATCGTGATCGTAATATTACTATGTTGAAACCATACGTTACGTCGTCGATACTTCGCTGTATATACGTATCTAGATGACGTTGATCCATTTTGGCTTCGTGCGACAACTGTCTTTAGCGCGTGATGATTTTCATCTCGATAATATCATGAAGATCACGACTAATATTTTTATAACGTAATCCAACCGCAGATTATAGGGGCAATGTTTGTTGAGGTGCATAGGTACGTCGCGCGAGAATTGTGACGTGCTCGTCGGAACAAAAGACTGAAAGTTTTAAGTGAGTTGATAGAAAACTGCATGGAAAATTTCTGAACTCATTCAGGGAACGAGGCTGCAGCTGCGACTAAACCGTCTATTTCTTTAGTTTAATTACTTTGTACAAGACATAAGGTTTACCTGTACGAAATCTAGGTTCGAACGTTTTTGATTAGAATATGTCTACCAAGTTACATGACGACCAGTCAAATAGTTTTTGCGTGAAAGCGCACCTAACAGTAAAACTTATATTCACATTTGTAACATTAGTAAGATATTATAGTATTCTGAAGATTCAGTTTTACTTGACAACACTATGTAGCTTTTTCTGTGGCCTAATCCATTTTTACTTCATTGTCTTTCAGGAATGTGACCGATTACAACCCTTAGTGTTTGTTCGTTCCGTAAATGGGTATCTTTGAAATTTTTGCTGCGTCGTCGTGGCCATGTCGCCCTCAATCTTTGTACGTATAGTAAATATGTAGCTACACTCAGGTGCAGTAAATCGGGGCCATATAAAATATATTTTTTTTTCAGGAAGTAGCAGACCTATAAAACAAAACTAGAAAGTGTTACTTTATTCATTTTATGTAAAAAAGAACGCTTGTTTATCTGCGCTGTGTTTGAAATTAATTTAATTTTTGAATGCTAATTCTCTGTTAAAATTGAAGTCACTGTCCCTTAAGAACTTATGAACTAGTACTCCTGATTTCCGTGATAATTATTATGTTTAAACTATAGAAGTATGTGTGTGTGACCTGGAAATTTTGCTCTCAAGTGTAGCCGACCAGTCCCCAAAGTCAGATGACAATGACTGATGACTGACTCTAATGGAGTCGTGGCCATCGGTTTGAATGTGCCACTTGGACACGGTACTGTGCGACGCGTTTTGTATGGAATTGTGTCTTGATGGAGTAAATCAAGCAATACATAGCTTAGCTGGTGGTCTATCCTGTATATGTATATTCTCTTTTCCATCCTCGTACAAAATGTCATCAAAAAAGAATCTATTTACTAGTTTTCTTCATTTCTCAGCTTTGTCGCCATAATAAAACTTGTTCATTTTGACGAGCCCAACAATGTTTCTATGACAATTTCTCGGGGACTATTAAAACGCAGTATAAACATCGAGTATATTAAGCAGTCTTTTCAATTCAGACTTTGTTGCGAGAGTATTCAGGTTCAAGACTAGACAGTTTCAAGTCTTTAGATAAGTTTTTCCATCAACATTTTAACACCAAAAACCCAACACCTTTTTAAAATTTCATAAGCATGTCATAATATATTCACGACTACTGTTGTCGGATTAGTCGTTTATTTTAGTGAATTTACGATTGGTTGATACGACGGAACATTTCAAAAATCTGTTACGATATATGAAATTTATGCGCTAAACAGGTTCGCCGTTTGACTCGTGCCAAGTCGCGCGGGTCGGCGCACGCGCAGCCTCCGCATGTTGATCCTTTTGTGTTTTATGCTGGCACGACCATCGTGTGTTTAACCATTTCTTCTTGAGCTACAATACCATAAAGAAAACTTAAAAAGATGGGCCAAAAATGTTGTTCTCTTAATCTAAAAGACAAGGTAAGTGTTACAGAGTCTAATGAACTCTCCAACTCCTTGTTTTCTTGGTTTAATCGACGGTGTAAGTTTGGTTCTAGTAACCTTGACTTTATAGAATCAGGATTTTTGCTTTTGTGCGGTTTTGTTGTATGGATGTGTTGCATCTGTGTGCTTCCTATGAGTTTAAAAAAGTGTCAGTATTTTAATAACTCCAACTATTGTAACATAAAATTCAGTCGAGATTTATAAAAAACGAATTACGGACTATGCTTACAACGATAATTTGATTAAGCCACCATCTAGCATGCATAGTATAGGATATCCTGATCGTGTGTAGAATAGGTAAAAAAATACACTTCACGCCTATTAATCCCAAAGTGGCGTAGGCAGAGGCACTTGCCAAAGCAAATGCCCACCGTTCACTAAGCGTATTTAACCCACAACGTGACAGGGGGTCATCGCCGTTATAGGGTTCACACACCTTGTGATGTGCGGGTTCCATTACGATGTTGATGATGATGATGGACGTCGCGTTGCGTACATAGGCTCTGAAAAAGAGTTTTAAAAAACTTTAAATTCTTATTGTTCATAAAGATCTACACATTGTATCGACAACCTTGTGAGTAAGGCAAGACGTCGTCTGTTTCAAAATGAATGTGGTTAATTTGTTATAACATATTTTGTGATGGCTCCACTGTGTTTGTGTATTGACCCACGACCGTAAAACAATGGAGCAAACGTGCGATAAGAGATAAGCCTTGCCTAATGTTGATGGTTTTGTCTAAGTATAAGGTGTCTTGTGCTCGGCCTCTAATATAATGGAGTTGTTTTTTAATAGCTCTATTAGGTACCAGGTTTAGTAAAATTGTTATAGTAATCTTACCATATCTGTTTATACCGGCTTATTGGTTGGCCGATCAGAATATCTTGCAGACTTGTAGCCATAAGCCGTTACATACTCGTAGGTTTACAGTCTTACTGGTTGATCAACTTTATTTTTACTTATTATAATTGTTTTTGTCGATCCAAAATGTTTGTTTTAAAAAAGAGAAGAATAATTATATACATACATATTTTCGTACAAAAATACTTACTTCACTTTAACAAGCATTTTTTTAAAATAAGTTTGTATGATTTGTCCAAATAAATTATATACAAATTAAAGTTGTATTTGTTAAAACTGTGGTTAATTGAGTTTTTATGACAATAAATATGTATTCGTCATAAAAGTTATAAAAATGACGCACTCAAATTATGACCGTAATAAACGCCAAAATATAACGAAGAAATCGAAAACCAAACTTTTTTCAATTTATCCCCATCATGCACTGTGCAAAACAACAAGCAATAAAACTCAGATCGTTAATCCAAATTGCCTTGTTAAGTAACAAGATGGGCGTTCATAAAACCCAAATGAATATCACACGTATGTAAGTTATATTTTATGAGGTAAAAGGCAATAAATTTTACAAGAGTTCATTACATCTTTCACTGTCGACGGTTCAAAACTGATGAAAAAGGGGTCAATGGATAGTTGTTAAAAAAACCTAAAAAAAAACTAGTAAAAAAGAGCGAGTTCGGATACGAACAATCATAGAATACTTTCTTGCATATCTTTCGTTTCTCAGTAACTTTGACAGATTGAAATAAAAAAACGTAGCGAATTTGGGGCTTCAACAATACATTGCATAAAATAAAGGCCTCTTGCTGTCTGTCTTTCCCTGTGTATAATTAGATCTTTAAAACTACGCCACGGGTTTTGATGCGAGTTACTTTAGTGGATAGAGTGTCACTTGAGGAAGGTTTGTATTAATAATACAGGCAGAGAAACACTGTTAAGAATGTATATTGGCAAAACAAATGTTTGCCGAGACACCTAGTCTATATATATAAAAATGAATTGATGTTCGTTTGTTTCGCTAAAACTAGAGAACGACTGGACGGATTTGGCTAATTTTGGTCTTGAAACACACGTGGAAGTCCATGGAAGGTTTAAAAGGTATTTCTTCCAATACACGGGGTACAAAAGCGACTTCCTATGGCAAAACGAATGTTTGCGGGACACCTAATAATTAATAAAATTACGATGACAATCAATTTAAATTGCAGAGACGGAACACAATTCATGAAAAATGTAAAATTTAAATCACGCAATTGACAAATAAATGTGTTGACAATTGTTGCTTTTATTAAATGGACCTCTGATGTAATCGGATGTTAAGTTAAGGAAATACAACTTTCTTTTTATGCAAGTAAGCTGCAACGAAATGTATGTTTCTATAAAGGCACACATTATCTTACTCGTATTTAATACATTATGGTAAACTACTTATTTCAATGTGTCCACCGGTTCCAGAAACACAAAGACACTAGATTTTAAAGTAATAATTTTACGTACATTTTTTTGTTTAAAAAATAATGACATGAAAATTCCCTTTCCATTCCAATGTCGACGTTACGTATGTACCTATCCATTTGTAAAACTGAAGTGACTTGACCTTAAATACCGTGTCAAAGAAGTTTTTGTGAACTCGGGGTCAAGCCAAATTTTACATTTTTACTTCAACCTCCTTAACACATAGTGTACATTATTGCGTAGCTCAAAAGCTTATTGAAGCTAGTTCGTTTCCATAGTATCTCCTATTAGCTAGACCACAACATTCAGTTAACGCATAGCAGTGTGTTCTTTATTTCATTTACTGCAAGATCCATTTTTGTCTACAGCTTCTTGGCATGTATGATCGAAAACTTTACATTCTTTTTTCAGTAATGGGAATTAGTAAAAGCAGTTCATTCCACTTTTAGTTCGCTCAACCGATTTGTCGTTTGAAATGTGGAACCACTCGAGAGTAACTTTTTTATATCTCCACAAGTGCTTGGGTGCTCAGGAACCCAATTAAGACGCGGTTCAGCTTAAAATTTTCTCCGCTTTCTTGATTGTGTATTAATAAAAAAACCTTGTTTCACACACCTCATTTTGTGACACGTATAAAAAAAACTAAAAGTTAAGTATACTTGGCTATGTAACAATTTTAAGTATTTGTCGTTTTAAATTATGAGTTAAGGGATTTTTTCCACTCAGTTATTAAAATATTCAGTACAAAAACAGTCTTGAACGTATTTAACATGAATTCTGTTCTGTCCTGTTCTATCGCTTCTTATTATGTTTGAGTGCGATTGTGTTTTAAATCAAACACAGCTTAATTTTTCCCTATATAAGCTATACTCCGTGTAAAAGGACCCCGAGCATTGGTCTTCGAAATGTTGTCGGGTTCGTCAATATGAACAACTTTTACTATGGTGATAATGTGGGGAAATTAATATTGACAAGCCCAACAACGTTTCTAAGACCATTTGCTCGGGGTCCTTTTACACGCACTACACACATATTTAACGCTAAGGAACACGAGAATGAACATAGTGTAAAGGCTTGGAAAAAAGAAATTGCAGACAGAATCAAACACACAATTTTACGATTGGAAATCTCATTTCACAAAAACTAAGATACATACGCAACTACATACCTACATACTTTTATTCCTGAGTTAAACCTAGAAAATACCTAGGAAAGCTTATACCTCTCTAAAATTAATCTGTCCATGCTATATTGACAGTTGAAGTTAAAATATGTTTGTATTTAACACACTCTCTCACACCATAAACGAAACAAAAGACCCAAACTAAACGTTTTTCATTTAAACTCTCATTATGCTTTTAAACCTTCACTACGAACCGTCAATTAGGACATTATTGTACGTAATCTCGACAATGATTTACCGAAAAACATTTGATTAGCAGTTACTCCATAATCAACGACGGAAGTTGTGCGTGACTCAGCACATTTGATAATGTGCATCCAATAAATCTATTAAGCTATAATCATCATGTTTAAAGGGTTAAGAGATTTCTGAGTACAGATAAACGGCCGGTGCAGTCCAGAAGTTTGAAATGTCCATAACGTCTTGACCGTTCCCAGTCACAACTCGTCACTCCCGATAAACCATTTAAACATGTGTCAACGGGGAATACAAATAGTTTTTTTTTATAAACAAGCAAACATTAAGCTGCCATCGTTGTTTTTTTATAAACAATGTTTACTTTTGACGTCGTCTGCGCAGAGAGATGCCGAGTCACTGGCCAGTTGGATTAACCTGTTAAAAGAGACAATAATGTCTAAGCAAGTAGGTGCGTAATGTGTGTTCCTTGATTATTGAAAAAGGTTGTTGGTGCTAAGCTCAGCTGAGCGTTGCTGAGGTTATTTATTATTTGTCTAATTAATGATTCGTTAGTAGGTACTTGGAATACGCCCGGGTCCTAGAGTAGCCTTGACTATTGGGTGATTATGCTATTCTTTACCTAAAGTTTAGATGGTACAACAAAACAGCTAATAAATTCGTATTGAAATTGATTAGCAAGCCTCTACCTTATTTTACGCCAGATTTGATCCGTCAGTGTAAAGATTTAAATCGTGTACCTAAAAAACTAACTTACTTTATTGTAGGTATTTTTTCATAATACTCAATTCTTTATTGCGTTCCACAATCTTTAGATCTTACATTAAGTACAAGTATCTGACATTTTATAGACAACATCAGGGGCCCTGGTGGGATGGGCCCTGGGAAAAGTTTATGAGTGGCCAGCACAGGTGGCCAGTAAGTATTTCTTTTTCTCTTAAGTAAGTAAGTATTTTGTGAGATCGTTCCGGCACCATTGTGAGGCGCTGACGGTACAAAATATTGTACGTACTTGTATTCCACCTTGCTCAGATAGCATCGTCTAATTTTGTTCTATTCATTCATGGAAAGCGGAGTGCAAATTCCTGCAGAACATTCAAGATTGCCAATATCGATACCGGATTTACAAAACAGTGTTTATAAATATCGGGTTAGAATAGTTAATGTATAAAATCAGGGATCACTGGAAACTGGTTTTAGTATGGACTGTACCAATGCTGGGAAAGGAGCTGGCTCTTCAGGTTTTCTTGTTAGTCTTTTATGTTGGTCATCAATAATGTATTGATATAAAATACTAGGTAATTTTTAAATACGAGCCATTGAAGTCATTTTAACTAGTTTGTAGTCCAAGGAAGGTTTGTTGATTGAGCAATTAATTTGAGATTTATAGATAGACTAGTGGATGCCCCGCGATTTCATTCGCGTAATTTCAGTATTTCATACAAACTATAACACCCTCTATATAGCGACGCGACCCGTATCCTATGTCCGTCTCCCGGTTCTTAGCTACCTCCCCACCAATTTTCAACCAAATCGTTCAGCCGTTCTTGAGTTATAAATGGAGTAACTAACACGACTTTCTTTTATATATATAGAATAAATATCACTATTAACTAAACCTGCCTTTACCTTCTCATTATTATCATCATCAGCGTATATGCTGGTCATGGACCTCTCCAATTGCTCACCACTATGGCTACTCATATCCAGCTTCTGCCAGCCATCTTTACCTACTACTTTAGTCTTATACTCATCAGAAAAATATAATTTGGAACAAACACGCTTATTTTAGTTTTTTTAAGTGGTGAATATTAAGGTGATCATACTTGTACCCGTTCAGGTATAGATTAATACGAAAAAAGAAAGAAGTACGTTCGAACTTACATCACCACACCTTTTGGTTGGTTCGCACTTATTATAAAGTTGCCCTTCTTGCCACCAGATGATTGCTAGTTCTGTTTAGTGCTGGAGGCACTCGGGAGAATGTGGGTTAAATCCAATCCCTTCCGGTGAATTCGCCTCCCTCTACCTATATCTTTAAAACTACGCAACTGGATTTTGATGTGTTTTTTTTTTAATAGAATGAGTGATTCCAGACGAAGTCAATTTATTTTTATTGTACGATAGTAGGGAAACACTTAGTATCAACATTGCACTCGTGTGAAGCAGGGGCGGGGTGGCTAGTTATCTATAAAATATGTTATGATTTAGTACTGTATCTGATTAATTCATCTGATATTTCTAAGTTGTGCTAATGAGCTGTGAATCCGAGCCGCCCGTCACGCCGCCGCCGTAGGAAGTCAGATTTTATTGGATGTGTATTGTAAAAAAAACACACTTAAATATCCTTAAGTTTTAACAATATCACGTATAAATGTATTAAAAATATCTAGGCGTAGGTGGTACCTCATAAATTAATGAAATTTTAACCATTAATCAATGTGATTCCTCTTAATTAAGATTTTGCTATAAAATGAATTGGCTGGATTGGCAAGCGCGTCTATATGGTATTATAATTTAGATTTTTGTATATATTATATATTATATACTGGATGCGGTTTTCTGTGATAGAGTGAATCTTTAGGAAGGTTTATTTTTATAATACATGTACTTATATACAATCAGAGAAATATTGTTAATAATGTATATTGGCAAAACAACGTTTTCCGGTTCAGCAGTAAGGTACATAAATAAAATAGTTTTTTGTACTCATCTTTTAAAAACTTTCTTGCAATCGTTGACAAGATGTGTTAACAGACATTTTATTATGTAGCCTATTATTATAATATAATGCAGTAGAAATTGCGCAAGTGTTGATACGCACGCCCCAATTCCGGAATATGCTGGGATTAACCTCGATTCATGCTCGATTCCTTATTACCGATTACTGGCATCGGAAGTCGTGAGTCGATTCGCAGACAGACATAAATAGTGTTGTACCTTAACTTTACTTTGAGTATAGTTAATAGTTCACACTTCCCCCCAATGCTACTCTTACTCTATTTCAGGATGTAGAGTACTGCGTAAAGGAATTTGGAAATTTCACAGTCCGCCAAGAATCTTGTCTATAACTTTAAAGGTGAAACTACTGGACAGAATTAGTTTTTTAATATCTCATAAGATGACAACTCTACCGTATTGTATTTTTTATTTACAGGAAGCGTCATCAAAACTGATAGAAAGAAAGAAAGGGTTCTAAGCGGACTGTACCTTAGTAGTGAAAGGCTAAAAGATTTTTTATGTGATGCGTATATGTTTATTATTTGCTCATATTGGGTCCGTGGTTCTCGTCTGGAATCTAAAAATAATGACTCGAGATATATTTCTTCCTGTGAACCTAAGAAATTCGCCGGTACCAAAGAAGCTCGAATCATAAAAACAACTTGTTTTAATTCGTATTTTTTGTATGGTGCGGTAACTCTAATAGTATCAACTACTACTTAACGGAAAGGAAGGTTAGCGATTTTTTACAGGAATTATTATAATATGTGAGGCTAGCTAGCTACGAATCATCAAAATTCTTACAAATAAAAAGAAAATATTTTTAAAGTTTATTTTACCAACTATATGCTATAAACACGTCATTTTTTATCTGTATCGGTGTGGTATCTTCCGAGTGATTTATTTGCATTTTATTACTCTCCATGGTAGATTTTTCTGCTCCTATCTGCGAGCATGTTTTATGGCTATTTTTTGCTTCCTTGGAATTCTGTGAATCTGTTGTTATCTGAATTTTGTTCTGTCGGTGACGTCGTCGTATACGAGATTTTTTTTAAATATTTTGGCGTGAACAAAAAAAAATTAACTTCGCTTCACTCTTCTGCTGTATAGTACATAATTCGTTATTTCTGGAGATTCTCTTAAGTAATTAAAACATTTCCTACGTATGGTGCCTAGGTACAGTTATAAATAAGTACCCTCATAAGTAAACTCAGTGGAATTAATCTCCTTTTCATTTACGAATCGATATGAAACCTATATGAGGTCTTTGTCCTTGCTACATTGCGGAGTCATATATATATATATCATATATATATGTCATATATATATGTATATGCTTAGAACGCTAGTTTGTTCAGATATTCATGAATTTGACTGCACAGCACTGCAGTGGCGTGCACACCATATAGGCAAAAATACACTGCCTACCTTAGTTTTTTGGCTACCCGACCTAATAATATAGTTATTTGCTAGATCTTTGTTTGTTGTACTCAAGACATAAGCTAACGAAGGTTCTGTGTTTTATGGGTGAGTAGATAGGTAGGCACCTATATTTCGTAAAGACAAGTTACCTATACCTAGGTAGCTTGTCAATCCTTGGGGATTACTGCCTACCTTGTCGTAAAAGCCAGTGCACGCCACTGCTGCACAGTATTCAGTACTACCAGGAATGGCGTTGAATGTAATTCAGTTAAACAAAATAGTTTACTTTCGACCTCATTTCTATTCCGGCGTACTTTCTAACTGTGAAAAACATATTCAGTCACTTGGTGAGGCAACACTAAGGTGGATGTTACCATTATACATTGATCTACACGTTCATAGAAAATAGAAATATAGATAGATATCTATGAGTATCAAAATATAGCAGCTACTAGTCCAGTACTACCTACATCAATTTTAAGTATACATATTTCAGCAACCGCGTTCTACATAGCTATTTAAGTAGTGTCTTCATTTAGTTTTGTTTATTATATGTTCATTTTGTTTTTTTTTTAACTATCTAACCATTTTCGTTTAGCAAAAGTAGACCACGTCATTACTAGTCAGTGACAGCGTTACGGAAAATGCAAAGCAATGAACTCTCGAAACCGTCGTGCATATATGATGTAGATTAAAGAATGTGGAAGAAACAAAAGAGGTATGTTAGCATGTTGAGGTCAAAATCTGTGCCTATTTATGTAAAAGCTGGTATTGTTTTGAATTTATTGAGAAAGTATACCATCTTCTTAATAAATTATTATATAGTTATCTCACTACTACAATACTCTTATTTTTGTAATTTGCAACGATATTTCTGTTACCATTGCTTCTTTGGTATGTTTAATCAAAGTCTGTCTGACTCCGCAATGTAAATCGAATTGCCATGTTAATTGGCAAATGGACATACGAAATAGGCACCAGGTGGACCAAGAGAACATAAAACTGAACAACACAAAATAATTTAACGACATGTCAATTATCGTTCACTTGATAGATAAATCGAAAGCCAATTTGTTGGGGACAATTGGAATGAGAACTGTGAAACGAACTGTGAACTGTGAATTCATTTCACAGTTCGAGTTAAAGACAAAGCAAAACACTTACAAATATCAGTTTAAGGTCCATATTCTGAACGGAGAAATCGATACTTGTGTAATACTTGAGGCGCATTTGTCTCTTTTTGACATTTGCAATTAGAGTCAGACAAAGCAGAAAGTTCATGTTTCAGAATGCGGTCTTAGTTGACAAAGGAACGTGGTAAAATGTCACAGTCTATTTTTGCTACACATTTTGCTGCACCTAGCCCATATTCAGGAACGTTCGGTAATCGGTAAATCGTGTTTGAAATAAACTGCTTTACTGTGTTTCGCGGAAACGGCCCATGTGCTCGTGCACGTGCAGCGCGCGCTGCGCCGGCGCCGGCCGCCGCTGCACTTTTATAGCGATCGGACTCACTGTAAAATACACATTGTATTTGTTTGAAGGTCAATAAAACAATCCCGCTTGTTTTGAAACTGCGTTTAGAATACTAATATGTAAACAAATGCATAGCCAATTTACGTTGATTGTTGGTTATTTTTTCTTTAATTAACGAAATTATGTAAAGATTTTTTAAGAGAAACCTACAATGTTAATTAATTGAAAAGTCTTGCTTTTGAATAGAGATAGGTATTCAATACGTTTCTATTGAATTACCAGTGACTGCATAAGTCAAGGATTCAATAGTTTCCGAGCATAGCGTATGTAATTGCGTGACACAATAGCGATTCAATAAAGAATTTAAAGTACTAGGAATGCAGCAGTTGCCGCAGGGGTCACTGCTTCTATGATTGCTGCCTACCGACGGTCATTAGTTACCGCCATGCCCACTATGAAGTCCTGGTGAAGCAAATGGGTGACTGCAACTGTTCCGCGTACATGTAAAATTATAGCATTTACCATGCTTGTTGCTAGTTCTTCTTATAAACCAATTTTAACTCAGGGACGCGTTCCACGGATGTCTCTGTGGTTAATCATTGGCTGAACTGAACGGAAGCCTTGGGCTGGATGCCTAGACGATGGTTATGAGTTGGAGGTAACTGTATGCGGTCTTAGAATGTGGGCCGATTAAAAACACCTCCTGAAGGCGGTACGTTTGTGAGTTGGCTTGCGGTTTCGCATTAGCAGATCTCGATGAACTTTTTCCTAAGCTATCTGATCCTACTAGTGGATTCCAGCCGTACTTTGCAGCTGCCAGATGATTTTATGTAATTTCGATTGGCTATTAGAATGATCAAGATAATCTTGCCATAGAAATACTTTTACTGATCAAGTAGCTAAGTGAAATGTGTGCATTGACTCAAGTTTTTTAAATTAAAAGCCTGTTTTATGAAAGTCTGGTTTGCAATGCAAAAACAATGATTCTACCTGATTGCTTCTATCGAACGTGTGTGGGGACGTCAGATAAATCAATTATTAGTAGACGATTTAGGTCTTCCTTCCCTTGCAAATTGTATATTTAGGCTAGAAATGGTGTAGCCAACATACCTTTTCACCTGTCACTATTAACAAAATATATATAAATGGCTTTCAAATAACCGCAGTATAACTATTCCCCAGTTATACCAAGCTCAACTTAACTTGTCAGTTGTAAGTATGTCAAATATGGAGAAAAACAGTTTCAATAGACCTGTAACAACTTAGGTTTAAGTTTATTAGTAAGGATGATAGAGTTGTTGAAACTCGCTGTAACTATTTGTTTTTCTAACCATACCCAACGTGGTATGTTTTATTTCATCGAGACGGTGAAATTAATAATATTTTGGTGTTTCACAACTGCCTTCCTGCCCGCTTAATGTTACCATAGTGTGTTTTATTATGAAACACTTAGCACTTATAATGTCATAACACAGTCCAAGTGTCCACGACCCGACTGAGACGAAACAGCGAACGACCGGGGCCATTGTCATTGTCTGTCTGTCTGTCGCACCGATTGCCAACGCAGAACAATAGCCGTGAGTTGTACGAGGAAAGGAATTTGTTAATTGCTCATTGTGCAATTAAAATAACCCTTGGCGCTTTCGAATAGAAATATTTTTGTTAATGACGATTATAAATCAGTATTAAACGAGAACGTGATCTTGTTGTGTTTCTGAGATGCGGTGGATTTAGTGCGTTGGGTTAGTCGGTGTGGATTTGAGTATGACGTAGCAGTTCCCCTACGTTTCCACCGGTCAAACATTGACAAGAAAACTTGTTTGACACATATCCATGTACGCTGGTTATGTCGTATTTCACGTACAAATGACCAGATCACTAGGCCCATGTCAAACATGTTTTCTTCTGCATGTTTCGCTGGTGGAAACGCACGGTCAAACGGCATATCATTATTTTGTTGCGTATTTTCTCCCTAACTTCCATTGGTAATTAAAGCTAATCAATGCTTAGTATTAAACAAAGTCGTCTTCCACCGTCTGTCTGTGAATTTTGAGTTCAGTTTTCTTTAGTTTATAAAGTTACTCTTGTGAAAGATTCCTATGTATAGTATATAAGAGCAGAGAAATACTATTAATAATATATACATTCGTTGAACAACGTTTGCCGGGTCCAGCTAGTATAAAGATTGATGGAGATTTTATAGGTCAGCCCTAAGCCTATTTAAAATGCTTATTGGTAAATAAGTAAATACGAGTGAATTCAAACCACTGAATTCTAATTGTAAACCTTATGACACAACCACTGAATGTACAGCTCCCTCCAAATGATTCGACCAATGAAGACCAAAAATTCTGGCTTTGTGTAATAATCTTCATAATGTTCCCATTCCCTTATTGTTATGTGCTTAGATAATAATATACGAGTATTTAGTATTTACATAGGTAAATAAACACTTGCAATTTACCTTTCTTATCGAGTGGTTCTAGATGGTTCTCTTATAGTAGTCAAGTGTTCTTCAATTTAGTACAACTCCTTCGTTTCTTCACGGATGCTTTAGGTACCTACTATGTTCCACAATTATTGTAATTGAGCACCTATAATTATTTTTAATTACGTAGTCAATGCGACGAAATGTATTCAAACAATTTTGATTTTGACTTGTTTCTGGAAAGAACTATTTGCACTCATGTCATATTTTTACTCTCTCTTTTGTTCTGAAGTATAAGAAGATAAAGCTCAGATTTCTAGAAATACTTTTCTGTTATTTGATCATATCTACGAGTAAAAGAGAATCCAGTGATTTGAAACTTCATCACGTGACAATAAAATCTTCTGTTTTATTAGCACCTCTGTTTATTTCACAATTTTAGCACCTAGAGAGATTAAGTTTCCATTATCTCACCATAAATAGGTCTTTTTGTTTTGTATTCATTATCTGTTGAAATCGAGATGTTTGTCTGTCTTGAAACCAAGAGGTCTTTGGCACGTGTACTAATGGAATTTAAATATTTTATTTCTTTACTGGTTGACCCGGCAATCATTTTTTGCCAATACTCATTATTAACAGTGTTTCTCTACGTATAAACATTGATCATATATACCTATAAACCTTCCTCAAGTAACACTCTACCTATTAAAGACCGCAACTTAATTCGTTGCGTAGTTTTAAAGATCTGAGCATACGTAGGGACGGATTATGGGAGACGACTTTGTTTCATGTTTAATGATGCTGATATTGCATATAAATGGACCAGTGGTCTTAGAAACATTATTGGGCTTTTCTTTTGTAAGACCATTTACAAGCATTATATTATGTGTATTTTCTGTACATACCTATGAAATACATACATACTCGCAGTTATTTACACAACCAATGGTATCATTATTGTATAAATCTATCTATATGTTCTTAAAAGTTCTTAAGAGCGTCTGTGGTCCAGTTGATCGGATACTTGAGTTGTAACCGGGTTCGATTCCGGCTACTGGACGTGTGCCAATGGGACTCTTTTTTAGAGCCTATGTACGCAACGCAACGCTCGTACGGTGAAGGACAACATTGTGATGAAACCCCCACACCACAAGGTGTGTGAACCCTATAACGGCGATGGGCTCACCCCCTGTCACGTTGGGTTAAATACGCTTGGTGAACCGTGGGCACTTGCTTACTAAGCAAGTGCCTCTGCCTACCCCTCTTTGGGATTAAAGGCGTGAAGTGTATTTATTTTTAATTTTTTTTATGTTCTTAAAAACCATTTTCTTTTTTCAGAATTCGCGCCATGTCGCGGGCTAATCGATCAAGTAGGCGACAACGTCACCAGTAATGGCCGCAAGCATGGCGGCGCACGAGTGCCGCCGCGGTGACATACAGCCGCAGCACTCGAGGGACAATTCACGAGACTCCGGAATATTTCACACCACTAAAGGCCTGTGGAATGCTCCCGGATTGAACAACTGCTTCTTGAATAGCGCTGTTCAGGTAAGACCATTTTTATACCGGTTGATTTGTGAAATTTTACTTCTTCGAAGCAAGGAAGGCGACATCTGCATGCGTAATTTTACGTTTGTGAGCTGATATAGGTAATTGAAGTGGGTATATCCGTTCTCAAAAACCTGTATTGTTTTACAGTAATTTATCGTCTACTTGATGCCTGTAGTAATTATGCAAATTACTTACTTATATCGAATAATGTAAATGCTCAAGCTTTATCCTGTATCTTCCGTTGTTGGAGGGACAAATCCCTCCGGACGACTTGGTAATTTTCTTTATCTTGTCACTTTCGCAGATTGTCTCTATTTTAACTAGTCATTTCTTTACTATGTCTCTCTTTTAAAATTGACTCGTTCCTAACTCGTGTCCACTCTGGACGATATCCACATGTTTTGAACTCGTCTCATTGAATCATTATTTTTTCTCTAACATTCACTTAAACATAAGAACTTTACCAAGTTTTACTTGAAACGGAGATGAGTTTAAGAGAGGACAAGTAAGAAAATGGCAAGTTAAAAAAGAGACGAGCTGGGAAAGTGACAAGATTAAGACAATGTCGAAGTAGTCCGGAGGGTTACAAATTATTGTCAGTTCGTTTCGCCGAACCGTTTAGAATGAAGAAAAATTTGACTGATGTAGGTAATGCAAATATGCGCAAGTTATTTTACAATGCTCTCCTTTTATGGTTATTTGCTTGTCTTATTTGATGTGTGTAGGCGGCTAATGTTGACGCAGGCCTCTCGAGGTGTTGTGTGCTTTGCGAAGTCGATGATGAGCTAAGCTTAAAGCTTATTCGAGGTCGTTAACGATTTCCGTTAGCACTACAGATGCCTTTAGCCTTTTATGGGTTCTCTACTTTATTCAGTAATATTACGAGCTAAGGTTTTTCTATAATTACCTACTTAGGTTGTGATACTTCTTAGGTGCTGGTACGGGACGTAAAAACCATGGACTGGAACTGGATATTCCGGAATATAAGGTTTTAAACCCTGCTGCAAGTGACGTATCTTACTGTTTCCAAAGATCCTCTACACTAGGGTTACAAGTGTTGGGTATATAGATTACTGACATCTATTCTTATGTACTTTGTTTAGAATAATAAGAAAAGTAATGTATGTTACCTTCCACACACCGTGTCATTTTACAGTAAAATGAGTTTTACACTCTCAAACGGCGAGGTTGTGAATGTTCTTGTATTATTAACCACAACCTAAATAAAGTGGATATAAATGGATAGGCCGTGTGTTGACGGCGAATAGAATACAATTTGTCGCCACCACAACCTTTTCCCGTCGTGGGGGTCGTAAGAGGAGACCGAGGGAACTCTCCAGATGACGGGTAGCAGCGCTCTCTGCGACTGACATGACATCATCACTGGGGGAGGCCCTCGACGCCGTAAGCAGTGGACGTCATGAAATAGCGAGTTTATGAGTGTTCTTGTTGCATTATTAACCGTTAAAAAAAGTGGATATCCTATTAAAGTTTTATACTATTCATTGCTTGTAAGAAATTTTTCTGGTAGGTAATATAAAAAAGTATTTGTGGTTCTTTGTACCGTACCGTTTGGCAATTTGCTCTCATGATCACGATGACGTGTTGAAGCAAATGTTATATACTTAGTGCGACAGCGAGCGGGTTCAAAGTGCGAAACTGTAAATGTATGATTGAAGCGCATTTCCTACGCGGCTTAACGGAATAATTACATTAGCTGATAGATTTGATGGGAACTCATTCAGGAAGAGCTGTTTTATTAATGTTGTCTATATTAATTAATATGTGATACATGTTTAATGTAGTTATAGGCCTTTCGGCGAATATGACCGCAAACGTAAATGTTTTGTTCATTTACATTTTTATTCAAGATAAGATCATCTCAGGTAGGTCTTTTAGAAGATATTAGGCTTGAAAGTTTAAATTACATATTTTTGTATGGAGACTTTGATATGAATGACAGAAATATGAATGGAATCATGTGGAAAAAAATCATATTTCAATAAAAAGCGGCGAAGGACTTTTAATACTCCATGGTGAGGTGTGGGTGTCATCAATGGCATCTTCCCGACTAACATAAAACATGATGCATAATTAACTTAGTAAAATATGCTGAAATTTTAG
Source organism: Conopomorpha cramerella (assembly GCA_012932125.1). Lineage (NCBI taxonomy): Eukaryota > Metazoa > Arthropoda > Insecta > Lepidoptera > Gracillariidae > Conopomorpha > Conopomorpha cramerella. Next base: position 7,270 of record SJJU01001580.1, on the reverse strand, counting down.
GAGGAGCAACTGGTATCCCACCGCCTAATTAACCTTTTTCGAGTATCCCCTTTTAGTTCTTTGAATACAGTTAGCAGGTGTAATTAATTTTACGTGTCTGAGCCTTGATACCTCTAAAGTACAAAAGTTATTTTCAATACTGGTAACACCAGCTCATTTGTTAATCTTCACATTATTCAATATTTCACTGGCAATGACTTCCACGTTTACAAGTCGACGACCGAGACAGACAGTAATCTCTGTAATCCTCTCCCAACCGACGCTTGAGTAATATTCGGAGATAAATCACAACTTATGTATATGATTGGAGGTATTATAGGCCCTTGCGCCTATCTGAAAGTAGCTTAAAGTAGTTGTTGAAAATGAAGTACAATATTAGTCACACTACCTTTTTTCGGTTCGTGGTATGTCAGTCACGTCAAATATTCCTTCTTAAATTACTTCTTAAACCAGCGCCATCTAGTGGCTATTAGGTTAAGAAAATAACATGGCTGCCAGGAAAATTACAAGTGTGGTTTGCGGGGAAGACTTGCATTCGGAACGTTTGAGCTCATAGCAATAGGTTTCTTTTTCAAATGATAATAGAGTGAAGGAAGACAATATACCAAAATGCGTGAACCCTATAAAGGTTTTGGGTGAAATACGTTTAGTAGCTTGGCATTTTACCAAGCGTTTGCTTTCGGCTGTTTCTCTATATCCATTTTACTTTATGAGAGCACGTTGATACCCATGCCATCCTGCACGACAAAAGCTAGAGTATATTGGGTTGAAATGCGGCAATGCTACAATTAGGCAATGTCAAAATGTCGTCGTCTCGTAGGCAGTAATTATTTAAATTTCATGGAATCAGACCTTTAGTCGGGGGCCTGATTTATCTATATAGCCAATAAGCTTAAAACGGAATCACAGATTACTGTCTAAAGAAGCTTGCTTCGTTGGTTGTAAGCATATATATTTTAATATAAGAAGTTTTCTGTATATGTGTGGCCCACAGAGATTTTGATTAGAATATTTGAAATTAAGTTTTATTCTCTGTTTTTATTGCTGGCTTTTAGAAAGCGGTGTGGTTTTATTGTTTACAGGTTGTTTGGTTTAGTATTTGTACTGATTTTTTATTGGTTTATGTCTTCTACGTATGGGTTGCTAGGAATTATCTTTAATTGGGAATGTAATGAGTACGGTCGTAGTATCGTCAAGTTTGTTTACACAATTATAAGAACAACGCCGTAAAGCATAGAGATCAAAATCGGGTACGATAGATATATTATTTACAGTGAGCATCATACAGGTAATAAAGTATTCTATTTTTATGGAAAGTGCACTTCGCTTGAATCATTTCTTTTTATGTAAGTACATGCACTTAATTGCACAATTTCATCTGAATCATATAATACTATTTAAATATTCCATACGAAAATCCTTGCATGTACATATTGTAAAATCCTTTATTTAATCTGCTCTGAAACTCAGTAGCAAAATCTAAATACATCATTTATACCTTCATCATAATTTATATAATTTATACTTAACTCAAAAACTACTTGCTGGTTTTAAAGAATCTTTAAAATTTACAAATGTACATACATTAGAATAACATATACTCAAAACTGAAGTAGAGTTACTTTTTATCCCAAAATTCCATCAAGAACTGGTTAAAAGCGAACGAAACCGCGGGGCGTCCACAACTTTACACTAATACATCATCGGACATTACCTCGAGACAATATGCGTGGAGACACTCAACTCAATCCAACCTAACGGTGCGTACTCATTCGATTACACGTGTACAAACTAAAATAACTCTTGAGACGATGTGTTAAAGTGTCATATGGTTTTTCCGAAACGTAGTTAGTTGTGTTCAGGGGTCGAATATTGACACGGCTTCAGTGAGCGACGTGGAACCGAAATATGTTGAGCCTTGATAAGAAATAAGATGTAAAGAATGAAAGCTCAGTTGTGAAAGTTGTGTATAGCTTGTACTGTCAAATCTGCTTACAAATGACATGTTTATAAACCTGCTAGTTGGAAGAGGTAAAGTGGGTTTCGGACCTAGTACAAAAAGATGGACACATCGGCGGCGACGAGCTATTCTGTAAAAGCGACTCTATTACATTACACTAAAGTTTAAGTCTCAAAAAAAAAACAATGAATTTACGAAACGCATAATATATTACTATACTTTATAACCGTGAACCTTGTTATCAGGTGCGTGTGTACAAATGTGTTACATCTCGGCTTTATCCGCTCTATCTAATGGTCGAAAACTGTATACTCATTAATACGGAGTTTTAAAGTAGTAAATTAATCCCAAGTAGAGGCAAAAGTTGTAATGTTTCGTTGGTCACTTTTATATATAGAAATCTTATACATACAAAAGAAAGTCCCCTCCCGCTGTATATCCCTATGTATGCTTAGATCTTTAAAATCATGGAACGGATTTCGATGCGGGGTTCGTTAATAGATAGAGTGATACTTGAGGAAGGATCATCCTTATCCTTACTAATATTATAAATCGGAAAGTGAGTTTGTTTGTTTGTTCCGCTTTCACGCCGTAACTACTAATCCGATTGGTTTGAAATTTTGCATACGCAAGGTTAGAAGTCCGGATTAAATAATAGGGTACTTTTTATCCCGAAAAAAAATATATTCCCGAGGGAAACTTAATTTTTTCCGTAGGAATGATAAGTTTTCTTATAGTAGCCTCCTGTTGCTTATACCGCATTAAAACCGCATACCGCATAACCGAAGTCCACGCGGGAGAAGCCGTGGGCGGTAAGCTAGGAATACGGATACTTGAGGAAGGATCATATAATATATAATAGGAAAACACTAGTAAAGTTTCATTGAAACCCGTTCAATAGTTTTTGCGTGAAAGAGTATATATTTTATTTTGTTTGGATTCACATACCACAATACAATTGAATATAACTATATAATAAATAACAATTTGAGTACGTGTATTGTCAACACCATGAACTGCTAATTACGTAACGAGGTAATGTACACGTTTTTTTCTTTGTATTGAAAAACACCTACTAATATTCGTCATTGCACGAATGTATGACACAACACAAAACCCAATCTCAAGACAATCCGTTCTAATTACGTCACGGTACAATTGTGGTCTAGGTTTTAAGTTGGTCTATCGTTTCGTACACTTTCCTATGAAATGTGAGCTCTATTAACAATAGTAGGTGTACAAGTATGAATTTAGTTAGATTTCCCACACGAAGATACTTGTGTTGTGATAAATATCTACTACGATTAAGACAGAGGTTTATAATTAATGAGAGTTTACAAAGAATTGGTTTTATAGTGTGCGTTGGTTACACGAAAGGTTTTTGGGAAAATGTTTTCCTGTTTTTATCACTATGAACTCGAATCTTTAATACGACGATCATACACACAACATTACACCTTACTGTGATCAAGTTAAAGTATATTTTACATTAAACCTTTTAAATTACATTGACTAGGTTAATTAATATTTAGTTAATTTTCAGTCTTATAATTAAAAACTTCTCAAGATTATTCGTTGAATTAAAAATTAAAAGCAGAATATAATACATGTTTATGGTACCTAAATTATAAATTAGAGCGGAAATCAAACTAAGCTACTGCAATGTAAAATATAACGGAGTTTTCTAAAATAATCAATCTGTCAAAGACAGTGGGAAACGAAAAAGATGCAACTACTTTATTATACACACATCAAAAGTGTCAAGGGATCAAGTACATTTTAGATTGCAATCAAGAATATATTTTACAAAAACTGAATTCATTCATAATTTATTCAAAATGTGGTGATAAGTCATTGATACAGGCATGGGGAATTAGGTAGGAGACCAATCCAGTAGATTAGATTTGATTTAAATAAATTAGATTTTTTTATAGCTATAAATGTTCTTGATCCCTAGACACTTTTGATGTGTGTTTAATGTTTATACACACAACAAAAGAAGTTTTGAGTGTATTTTCTAAAATAATCAATCTGTCAAAGATAGTGGGAAACGAAAGGGATGCAACTACTTAATTCTATGATCGTTTGTCTCCGCATCGCTCTTTAAATGATTATTGTTTTTTAATCATCAAACGCCTCATTGGTCGACACTCCTAACCCTTATGAGGACAGTAAACGATTTTCTAATTTCAGCTTTAATTTTCCCGCCCGGTAAAGTGTTAAATTGCATTTCTTCTATGTCCAATACACTTTTAACTTATCTCACTCACTCAAGTAAATAAACGAGATAAAAGAAGTATCTAGTCTTCTAACAACATCACACACAGTGAAGTTGCATAACTGCACTATGCTAATATTCAAAGTGGCACGAATTGTAGCAGATACAGTGTTGAGAATAACAGTTTTACATGATCTTTGTTAGAGAAAATTATGCACAGTAAACATGTAAAATTACGTGAAGATATTACATTTCTTTCTTGATACAAAATTTAAACAATGTAATATTTACGACTGCAATTTTGTGCTGTTAAGATAAGATGTATCAAACGAAATATAGGTACAATAGTAGTTTAGCTTATTGTCATATTTTTTAAATTTATAACTAATTTAAATTTTCAGTTTAATCTGCTCCCGTGGGGATTATAATAATTTTAATGAAAAACAATCGTCTTCAACCGAAAATACGTAGGACCGACCTAGTACCAGTCGGCCCTACGTATTTTTTAAAGATCCCCTCAATTTATCTGGTCTGCTATCATCATACCCTGACTATTTAAAAGGTACCACCTTTTAAATATTTTCTTTCCAAAAAAAAAAAAAAAGAATTATAAGTATTAGACTGCGTGTAAAAGGACCCCGAGCAATGATCTTAGGAACGTTTCTATTCGCAATTCCTTTTACACGCAGTATACAGCCGAATTGAGTAACATCCTTTTTTGAATTCGCTTAAAAAACTATACATACTAGTGGTTACATTGAATATCAACAGCAAAAACTAAATTAAAAAGAAATCAGCGTACTAGAATTAAAAAATCTTTCATTGCGCAAGTCTATAAATAACATTCCATGAAATTATGTGCCTATAGTATTTAGATTTATTCTAAATCCTACCATCAGTGGATACCAACTGTCATGGCGATTACGTCTGTACAGTTCATTAGGATTTAGAGAATACTTTTTGATAGATTGTACATTTTTGTCGGTTTAATTCACAAGAGAAGTATGTCAAGAATAGGAATTCTACAAGCTAATTCCTTTGATCTTGAAACGTGATAGAAAATAAAATAAAAAATACTTTATAGCACTAAAAGTAGGAAGAGTTTAATGCGAGAGTTTAATAAAAGAGACTTAATGCTAAAGTATTGTCTACCAGTCAACCTCATAATATGTGATGCCATATGTCCGGCAATATAACCTATATAAAAATATACTTAAGTAGGAAGTTACAAAATATAATAGATATATACGCAAGATGGCTGGTATATGCTGAATGCGAAAAGCCGAAAACAAATCACAGTAGGCCTATGACCAGCAGTTGACGAATATGGGCTGAGAATGATTTTATGTTCTATTTAACATCACATAACCAATACTTACTACAAGAAAAAATCTAATTATTTGACATTCCTGAACATTATTTCCAAGCAAATATTGTATAACATTCAGAAGCATATATAAATTATTTCATTCGAATTGTATCATGCCGATGCTCGACATTTCACGCAGCCTCTGTTATGCAAAAAGTCCATAAAAAGTTGATGGCAAGCGCCCAGAGCCTTAGATTACTAAACAACCGTTTCAAGTTATACAAAATAAACTGGAGCTCGATGAAAAATAAAGATTTAAGCCCCGCGCACACTGCGACATTCAGTAGCAGGCAACACAAGATAGCAAATTTACCTAGTATCGTACGTTAGACGCATTGAACGCTATCCAGCAGGCCTAGCACGCGCCTCAAGAGAGACATGACATAGTACAAATACGCGCTCTGATTGGCTGTTATGTCACGCTTTGTGCGACTCAGCTAGTTTCAACAAATCGCAGCGCGTTATATGTCCTGTCACTTATTTCTTGGAGTGCTGTGCTAGGTGGGCAGTAATGATGCTACCGCGCTACAGCAACCTGACTGTATCTATGCAAACTTTATCTTGCAACTGTAACGATTGCAAGAATCACTACAGAATCGCGTTGCATCGCGACTGTATCGTGTTCAGAGGGGTTAGAACCTGAAACGTCCTATCGTTTTGTCATAATCCATTCGTCATCGACAATATCCACCAATCGCAGCTCGAGTTGCTGTGCCATGATTTGTCTTAGGTAATTAAAACGTATGGATCGACTCGAAATGAACGGACTTTTTCTTAGTGCTCAGGTGGACAAGGACACACAACTAGGGACTGTATGTATGCAAATACGCGACAGTACCGCGACTTCATCGCTAATAAAGCTCCTCGCAGTGGGCGACGGGCCTTATTTCAAATGAAGAATCTAAATGATGTTTCTGCTCTGCAAAGGGCTGGCAAGAAACGCTTCATTTAGCTCTCTCACAGCCAAGATTCATAACTATCATTTATCATTGCGGATGGAACGGAAATAAGAAACGTTATGTCATTAATATCGTGCATTTTATTTAAAATTAATACCATATGAACCTACAAACGTTACACATCTTAAGGTGTATAATTCCTTTCGGGGGTAGGCAGTGGCTACTCATAGACTATCTATAAGTACGTAAATTTCGTTGGTGATCGGTACTCTGGTTTGGCATATAAACGTATGTGGCCGCCACTGGGCGTCATTAACCCCCGACGCAAAAAGACGGGGTGTTATAAGTTTGACGTGTGTATCTGTGTGTCTGTCTGTGGCATCGTAGCTCCTAAACGAATGAACCGATTATAATGCGGTTTTCTTTGTTTGAAAGCTGATTTGATCGATCGTGTTCTTAGCTATGTTTGATCGATATCTGTTCACCCACTCAAAAGTTATTGGGGTTGAAAGTGAGGATGAAAAATTTTACTTGAATGAATGTGTCCAAGTGTGGTATCGAATGAAAGGGCAAGACACGTACATTTAAAATCAAAGGCTTTTTAAAATTATTTACACAATTATTTAAGTCTAAAACATAAGGACCAAGGAAGATAAAGGAAATTTAGTAAGGAATGTTTCAGCCAAATTTTGTCGTAAATGGATTACATTTAGATTATAGGTGGCGTCTTCGAGATGAATGAAAGAAGAAAACCTGTTCTTCGACCTAGGCACGTATGACAATAATCAGTAGGTGCACTATTTGACTGTTACTAGTTAAGTATC
>SJJU01001579.1:0-29719 GCA_012932125.1 Conopomorpha cramerella | reverse complement strand
AACATGGATTAATTACCTTTACTGTAAGTTCAAGGATCTGAATTTATGGGTACCGAAGGAAACAATTGATCAAAACGTAATGTATCAAAGGAAGATTAATAACTGTACAGTTATAATAGACTGCACAGAAACAAAAATTGAAAAACCACAAAACCCAGTTTCACAACAAGCTACATATTCGAAATACAAATCAGCAAACACATTAAAAGTCTTGGTAGGAATTTCTGGCTCTGGATGTGTGACCTTCGTTTCAGATGCATATGGTGGATCTATCAGTGACAGAGAGTTATTCGAAAAGTGTGGCATAATAAATCTTCTTCAAAAAGGGGACATTATCCTCGGTGATCGTGGGTTTAATATTCAAGATCTTGTTTCACATATTGATGTTACAGTAAACATGCCACAGTTTTTGAAAAAGGGGTTTAGTCAGTTTGAAGCACACCAACTCAGACAATCAAAGAAATTGTCATCTGAACGTATAAATGTCGAGCGAGTCATAGGTTTAGGAAAAACATTCAAAATTCTTAGTCATAAGTTATCATCTAATTTAGTACCACTTGGAGGAATGATCATATTTGTATGCTTTATGCTGGCTAATTTTAGGAAGAATATTATGTAAATAAAGATTTTGGAAAGTTATAGGTAGGTACTTAAATAAAGAAAAAATAAATCAATCATCAAATCGTATTATTTATTATTCCCTTACATAGACATCCCTATTATCTATTAAAATAATGAACTAAACATTAATTATGTGTAACTGTCGAAATAATAACAAAAAAATTGGCAAAACATAAAAGGGACGTAATAAATAACTTATCATCATACCTACTTTACAAACTAAAATTTGTACTGTAAACCCATGTTTTACATTTCAATTATCTTTAAATGAAATAGGTAACATTTAAAACATAGTAGAAGAGTAAGTGGAGTTTCATTATACTATTTCAAGTTGTAATATTTTCTGGCTATCACAGGTATCATGTAATTGTGATAAAAATCTGTTACTTTTGGAATAATAAATTCTGAAATAAGCTTATCATTTCTATTTACATAGATCCTCTTTTCATCTTTATTTGTCCAAATAAAAAAATCACAATACCTCCTTTCAGTCACAAGTAACTGTGTTTGGATTTGAAAATAATAAGGGCTGTTTTCTTTTAAACAAAATTCATCATTGATAACTTCTACATGCTTATAATTATAAGCACTGATAAACTCATCTTTTATTGAGAAAGGACATTTCACTTCTAATACAGTTAGGTCTCCAATTAATCCATCAGGTGAAGCTCCAATATGTGGATATTTAGTGGAAATAAAAAATCCACATCTTTGTACTTTATTAAGTGACATAGACTCATACGCTTCTATTGCTGTATTTTCTCTGGACTTTCCCCATTCTGTAGCTTCGCTTTTAAATTGTTTGGGAAACATAATATCTTCAGCATATTTCACTTTGTCCCTTCTGTCCGTGAATTTGCATATATTGAAAACGTGAGACCCAGTTATCCTTAGACTTCGTTCATTATGCCAAATTTTATTTTCTGACTGTCCCCTTGTTTGCTGCTCTATCAAACATGCTTCTTCTGGAGAAATCTGAAATATGATAACATAATAAATAAAAACTCTAATAATAGTATTTTTTCGGACATCACAAACATGATCCCAAAATAAGTGACGCAATGTAAACATTACGGATACCATGGGAATATAAACAGAGGGCAGACTTATACAAAATACATTCACACATAGCAAAAGCACAGAAAAAACATATTTGTTGTTGGTAAGTATGGGATGTATTATGACTCACAGTAATTCTATTTAGGATATGTTGGTCTAGGATAGGTAGTTTTAGGTAATTATGGTCATTAGATATTCCATGCTGGGAAGCAACTTCAAAAACACCACTTATACCAAAGCGTATTTTCTTTAACTCGGCGTTCGTCGCACCCAATTGGGCAACAGGAATGCTCGCTACGGGTAAAAAATACCCAGATATTGAAATGCGTATTTTTATTATGTGTTGTTATTTTAGTTTTACTTATCGTGTTCAATTGAAAGAGTACATACTTAAATTTAAAATAAAAGTAATAGTTTAAATTTATCTGATTTTATTTTTAGGAACAAAGAAAGATCACTAATGTCTTGCAAATGTTAATAAATTTTTACCTCCTAACGTTCAAAAACAGTAATTTTATTTTTTTTCTTAGAAAACATTACATTTACATCTTTCAATTTTTATTATATATAAGTATTAGTGATTCTTTCATAAAAAAGTAGAAAGAAAAAATATTTATCTTAATTTTTTTTTCATAAATCAGCAACGAAAATTACAACAAAAACATATTAGACATTCTAAACAAATCAGTCCTACTTTTAGGAAACCTACATTTTTAGGTAATAATTATTGTATTTTTGTACACAGTCAAAGCATATAGGTAAAGTGTGTTCTCGGCATAACAATTTGTTACAATTTTGGCAACATGAAATAGTTTTCCGATCTTTTTTAGGTGAACAAACTTGACATCTTGCTGTAGCGCATCTTTTTCTCGACGTTGTAGCGACTTGTTCATTATTCACTCGATCTTGTTCACTATTACAATTACGAAGTTAAAATCTCATCTTTTTTTTTTTGGTAAAAAGGTAAATTCAGTATGTCTGATCGTCCTTGGACATGTGGTTTGATGAAATAAAATGAAATTCTGACACAATATTATAAGGTCGAGTGCGAATACGCTGAGATGGCTCTGTAACTTTCCACTAGGTTAGGTTATCTTTTCCTAAATAATATAATAAAAAAAATAACAAAAAAAAATTCCTCGCTGCAAGGTACTCATAGGCACGTCCTCAAAATATTTCGGAATCGAATCAAGAGTGGGTGACAATGGCTGTACCACAACGTCGCCGGCTTGAGGGTCCCATGCTTGAAAAATATCACCTTCTTCAGAATCAGTATCATAACATTCCAGGAATTCTTCTATATTTTCATCTGTGATCCTTTGGCGTCTTAAATTTCATTAAATTTCATAACACAAATAATCGCTACGGGTGAAAAATACCCATACTCACTTTACACGTACACTGTTCGCAAGTACGTCGCGCAAAGACACTGTCCAGCGGCGAGAGCGCAGGCAAAGGACCATCACGAAGCTAGCTAAAAGCGCCATGCTCTGTGATTAACCGAAAAGAAAATATGGCAGAAAACATTTGCTGATGGGTAAATTTTACCCATAGCGAGCAACGCCGAGTTAAAGAACAATAGTTTATTACACTGTTCCTGACATGAGCATACCACTGTTCAGTGCTGCAAGTATTATCAGGACGTGGATCAAAACACATATTATTTCTTTTTGGTTTGGTGACATTATATTTATGTATCTCAAATGTAAGATGTTCAGCTTTTTTAGGAGACAAGTTCATTTTCTTTTTTTTCGGCTCATGCCATATCTGTTTGTTTTCTGTGGGTGTCTTCTTAATATGCCATTCAGAATGCTCTTTGAATCTTAAAATTGCATAACATACACAGGCTATGTGCTTACAGACTGCTTTTGGTCCCATACCAGCGGCACACTCACACATGGATTGAACAATTTTTCCATCTGGTTCAAAGGCAATGCTCATAAAATATGATAAAGCTTTCGTGTTTTCAGAGTGGACTTGTCCCCTATAAAAATACAAATTGTTTTGTGTACATGTTACTAGAGCCACCAAATATTCATTTATCATCATATTATAGCCTTTTCTATGAACTGCAGCACACTCCGTCATACCCACGTTGTCTTTGTAAATCTCCAGAAAGTAAGTAGAAATATTCACTATATCTAAGTCAGGTGATACACTCTTCGATGTTATACTGATGTAAGAACTGTCCGAAGGCCACTCAACAGTATACGACAAATCGCTATTTTTTACTTCATCGGTTAGGTTTCCAACAAAATTATGATTTCTGTCGTAGTCTTGAAGCCTGTAAAAAGAAAAAACAGCTGCAATCTGGATAAACAAGTCAACTTTAGACAAAAAATTGTTTGTAGATATAAAAAAACTCACCTCTGAATTAGCTGATCTTTCAGACCGTTTAATTTTGCACCTCTTTTTCTTAACTCCACTTTTAAAGCACTGACATTCATAGATCCGTAATCAGTATTTGCCATAATTAATCTAAAGTAGTGTTAAATACTCGAAATAATTATGTTAATTTGAAATATAAACCCGCGCGCGTAGTCAACTCGTAAACAGTGACAATTGACGTTTCGAAGACCTCACGCTACACAAGCGCCTCTAGCGGCGATTTCATACGCGATAGCCCTCATTGGGTAAAGTGTGTTTCTTTGTTAACTAATAAGTTTTGCGAGAGTCAAATATTTTTTTTATTTGCGCTTTTTCGTGACGTAAGTAAATTTAAGTGATGAGCGTTTTCCATTCGAAGCGAACGTCCATTGCTTATGTGAAAAAAAAATGTAAGGCAAGATACTATTTTTTAAAATCGTTTTTTGTATTGCGTGTAAGACAGTCCGGATATATATATGTATAACAAATACTAAAGTTATGAAAAGTGATAACAGAAAAAGTCTATTCTCATAGTGGGCTTGTGCGCAGCCAGGATTTAAAACAGGAAACAAAACGTCTATATATTATATAATGAATTGAATAGAATATGTTATTTCCTTGAAAAAATTTGACAAATTACACCATTATTAAAAAAAACTGGTCTCTAAACCCCTTGTTATGGACGCCCGGTTCGAAATAGTACCTTTATACAATAGTTGTTGGTAAGGCGGCCTGAACATATTCAATACATTCGGTTGTGACGATTTATTTAGGTACAATAATTCCCAATAAACTGTACAATGTATGTAGACATTAAATATTAAGGAAAGTACTTGTAGGCAACTTTCCAACTTAAATAAATTTGACCCCGGCTTTAATTATCGACTTGCCATAAAGTTATTGAAATAATTAAAACTTAACAAATACCTACTAACTGTTGCAAACTAAATATTTGTACACTGCTTCTATTTAATACCTTATTAATAATAGAAACACCTTTTAGGTATAATTTAATAAAGTATTAAATATAAGCAATGTATGTACCTAAGGTATCAGATATAGTAGTAGGTATAATTATTAATACATAATTAAATACAAGAACCTTTTCGGTATGACGCGAAAATTCAATTGATGTTTTGGATGTTTGTTACTCTTTCGCGCAAAAACAGAAACAGTATAAAACGGCTATCTGAAACCACCCATTAGAAAATTCTGAGGTAACCAGCTTGAAGTAACGTACAGGCGAATTGAAAACCTCATCCGTTTTTGAAGTTGGTTTCACCTCATACAGTTGTGAAGGTATAGAATTGGCTATTACTGATACAGTGTGCTCGGTCGACAATGTGATTGTCCTTTGGGAAAACTGTCGATGACATTAATAATTCCGGGACATTTCACACTTAGCATGAACGCAAACTAGGATATACGAGTATATTTTATGGGCCTTACTAATAATGGCGGAATTGCTATTTCGAAGATACACAAAGCTGAACTTAACTTGTCAGTTGTATGTCAAATACGGAATAACCAGTTTCAAGTATTGACCTGTATATAACCGTTGTGTAAGTGTACGCCTGGGCGCGTTTGATTAGTAAGCGGGGGTATGAGTATTAGTGAGTCCGAGATCTACAGATGAATATTCGTAGTACAGTCAGGAATTTGGTGCTATCGCATTCTTAGATGTTGAATGTGTCTACTGTGATTCAGTACCTTAATTATGGAGCATCTACTGATACTTCTATTATTTTTTAATCTAGTTATTAGCGGTACGTTGCAATCGGCACGATGACGATATAGGATTACCAATTTTAGATATATTTAGCCACGAATACATATTAAAGATCATTTTTAACTAGAGCCGTGAGCTGTGTAAAGTGTGTAATAAGGGTTCCTATAATTCACTAGAACACGAAGAGGTTTCGCGATCGGCAGGTATATTTTTTCCTGAACTGTGATTTGTATACTTCTCAATTTTTACAGAGTTGAGTTATCAATTCGTTCGAATAAGAATAGTTAATAATACGGCTTAACAGCATGAAGTTTAGTCATCTGGATGTGAAAAAATTACAATTTACTGCTTCATTAACAACAACGTTTCACACATCTATTAACACCTCTTATTGCTACACACTAAAAACATAATAAAATATAATACTGTACAAGAAACAAAACAAAATTAAATTAATCCTTATGTATAAAAAACACTCTTACTACTAAAATACATTTTTAACATGCGATGACTGATGCTGATGACCACGTGTTACTTTTTACAGAGCAGTCCGATTAAAGATTTGTCTGATTTAAAAGGGTTGAATTCTAAAGTTGGTCCCACATAAATTTGGAAAAATGTCTACCTTAACTTTTGTTTACTCACCGATCGTTGTAATGACGGCGGATAACTTTTTAATTACACAGTAACCTGATTTTACTAACAGCGGTAATTTTTTTTTGTTTATTTGTTACATGTCAGACTTATATATATAGTATATATATATTATTCTAAAAGCTGACGCATTTACGTATGTTTTTTTAATAAGTGTTTGACCACCATTGTATTAAAAAAATATGTTTAAGTCTACCTTAGTACAGGATGTCCTAGTTTGGGGTCAGATGTTGTGTTTGTAATATCGCGGCATGTTTATTAAATCACACGCTGTAGTTCAAATGTCCAGAGGCCTACGAGAACAAATTGAGATCAGGTATAATTTGGTTGCCGCTACAGATCCTAACAATAATCGCAGTCGTTGGGAAAGGGAGTTACTTGTAACTATGTTTGTTAAGAATAAATTCAAAAACTCCAGGACGGATTTCGATAGGATTTTATGTATGAGAACTAATCTCCTGGGGTTAAATCAGCATTATTCAAAATATAATTCAATTCAGTAAAGTAGCCATTGACATGTAAGGGTAACTTGGATTAGTTTTACTACCAATAATGACCTAAGTAGTAAGTAAGTAGTACTTAATGGAAATTGTCTCGCAGTTCAAACGTTTTCTTTGAATATTCTTTTTTAGGAAACGGACGAGTGAGCCTCTCGAACCAAGGGTACCGTGAACAAAGTTTGTTTTGTAGTACAGGTATTAATAACTGAGATTTAATAATATACGAGAGAAATGGCTGGAACACCTTCTCGACTACCGAAGTTATGAATAAACATTATTAAAATTAATTTAAAACTAATTTTACGTAACAGTTTACGGGTTTTTTTTTCATTTGTTTTATAGAAAAGGATGTCGGAGGATGGTAATTTTTTTCGTTACCTGATTTGAAAAACTAGATATCGGCCCAGTTTATAAAAAAACTAAACGGGTTTATAAATATTTAACAATAACTTAAGATTATCAAACGATACCACTTGACTAAAGTATTTCGCACCGTAATACCCGGTTTAAATTTTCAATGTGAGTGCGCGTTTCTTTAAAAAAATATTAGATACATTTTTAGCTTACCTAGCATTTTTCGATAAAAATAAGTTTCTGAACAGATTTTTTTCTCCCGACATTGAGTACTTTATTTATAAAGAACGAAAGTCTAACTGCATAAGAATTCTGTTTCCTAAAATAGCTGATCCTTTGAAACTGAAATTGGAATGCGCGTCTCAAAAAATTTCAATAGATCAAAGGTTCGACAAAGTTATTTTTATTAAACAATTGTATTCCAGCGTCGTTTGCGGAGGAAAACGTTAACGGCACCAAATGAAATTGCTTTGGAATAACTTTCTATTCAATATGTTCTAACGAGTATTCCCGAATTCCGGAAGTACCTGCAAAACGTGGGTTTTATAGATAGCAGAGCACAACGAAGAAAAGTATATTTTTTTCTTTACCACCAGCTCTTCGAGCTTAATAGTTGCAAGATAATACACATAGTTATTTTATATTACACAAAACAAAAACAATAATTAAAAAGCAATTAAGTATATACGAAATGAAATGAAACACGTCACATAAATATGTAATTAAAGTTAGCTGCCATTCAAGAATGTTTCTCATTAAAACAACACAATAAAACATTATATCCCAACTATTGTAAATTAGAGTAAGAAATTAAGACTCAGATAGACAAATAAACTTAAAACCAGTGGAAATAAAAAATACAATAACCGGCAGCCAAAACTTTATAAAAAAAAAATACTCACGAAATTTAATAACAATTATGTCACATTTCACACAACACTAATCACAGTTTCGTTCACGGAAAAACACGTTAACAGCCACTGGCCGTCACTTAACTGTTTTATATTGTGTTCACCGATGTCATAGTGGAAGTGTGATCGTGGTGTCGTACGCTCGCTGGGCGGCGTCGGGCGTCGCTGCTGCACGGGCGGGCGGGGCGCGAGCTGACTGACTACTGCCGCAGCGGCCGCGCCAGACACACCGGCACACACGTTCCGATCCACCCGCCTCTTCTACTACCTACCGTCGCTATCAGACACAAGCTACCAGCAAAGGCACGCTATACCAAAGTGAAGTGCTAAACAAAGTAGCTCATACTACACAAGTTTTGTTTGCCTTGCGACCGTCTCAGTACAAACAGTGGGCCTATTTGCCGGGTGAAACTACGAAGGTGTGAATTTGCGGTCATTGTAAATAAGTGGGGAGGGGTTGACATATATTTTTTTCACAATAGAATTGTTTTTAAAGAGTTGGAGGCTGGCTGTGGAGAGTGTCAATTATTAAAATTATATTTCAGTAAAAAGTGAAGTACGTTTTGTGTGTTTTTATATTTCTTTTGTCATGGATGTTACATTTGATTTTTTAAATGTGCCATTAATGATTTGGTAATAATAATTATGTCTGAGCTCTGGAGAATCTGTTCTGGTTCCATATTGAATATTTAATAAATCTAATATATGTCAGTAAAAAATACTTGTTTTCAAATTTCACTAACTACCTACTTGTGATGTGACGGTCTATTTTTGCTATCGGTACCGAAACCCGGTACCAACATACCCAGGAACGTACATGATTTACAATCACCATTTCTATTCCGATTCTCTCACCACTTGAGATATCGAATCGTTGAATAGAATCGATTTCGAATTTGTCGCGTGTTTTTGACAAGTAATAAAAAGGAACCACTTGTGTTTTCACGTTACCTTGCGTTTTGCGGAAATAGAGATAACTCTGAGAATATTGCTTGGACTAACCCATTCTTGAGTATTTTCATCCGACCAGTCCTAATGAGATGATATCTATAAATAAAAATGTTTTCTTATTAAAAAAATACCTACACTCGTGAGCAAAAATTGCTGGTTATATATCACAAACATCTTTATTCTTTTTACACAATTATTCTGAAAGTAATAATATTGAATACAAGACTTGATGATTTTATTTTTCCTTACTTTATTTTTATTAACAAATATTTACCTTTACTTTCAGCTAACTCTCTTCGCTTGTGTTTTGTACACAAAATTATGAGTGAAACGATATTTCTACTCGCGAGTTTTCTTAAAAAAAAAACTCTACTGCTTGAACTATACAACACTTAATATGAATAAAGAATCCGCTAGCCGCTATTGACAAACTGGTTATGTATATGCCAAACATTTATTTTATAATTGTATCTCGCTCATTAAAGCTGATCGCACATTTGTCAGTAAAGTACGCGCCGCACGAGCCGAACGCACCGCCTTTAAGAATTCGTTGTATACAATACTATGAAACCTCGTTTATTTATCCGCACCGTACGCGCCGCATTTTTTTAAATACGGTAGGTCTTAGATTTTCGAAGGAAGCATTCTGATGACGTCATATAACTCGGCGCGTACGGCCCGTGCGGCGCGTGCTGTAACTCAGTGTTGCCTCATTCGTTGAATACATATGTCGCAAATCTTGAAATTTCCTGTATGACATGTGCAGATATCTGAAAAATCGTTGATCGTTTATCTATTCAATATGGAAATAACGAATAATATTCCCCATATAGTTCCTTTTTAAATTAATGTTGTGAATCCAGTCTTTTTTCTTCTAATTTCATTTTCTCCTTCTTCTGCCAATAAGCAGGCTATTACAACAATTTCTTCCATAGCACAATGTCACCACACCGTTTCACCCGAGATGCAAAAAAACTGCAAAAATTGTTGGAAACACACAGAAATTCGGCGCGTTCGGCACGTACGAGACTGACAGATATGCGACCCAATTTTAAAATCCGGCGCGTTTGATGCGGCCGGCGCGTACGTTGCTGAGAAATGTGCGTTCAGCTTTAGTGCGTCACCAGAGAAGGATAGAACTAGATAAATTTAAAGAAAAAAAGAACTGACTTCAATCAGTATAATTTATTAGATTTGTCGTTTTGTCGTAATTGAACCAAATTTAAATGGGACCAAACGGAAAGCAACAACTTACAAACCACAAAATTATCAAAAATCTATCACCCAACCTAAAGTTCTGAGGCAACAAAAATAATCATCTAATTGATAATGTTCCACTTTTTTGAAGTCGGTAAAAAAGTTAATATCTTTTATTTTGTTTATGTTTTGATTTTAGTAATTTATAGTTTCAAATGGAACTTTACCGTTGTTGAAAAGAAGAATGAACGGAAATTATAGCATTGTTTTGATAGACGACGAAAAGGGACGACCTAAGGAAAGACGTCTGGGCTACAAGAGGGATAAGGGGCGATGGACTTATAAACCCACAGTGCGAAAAAGAGGGGTGTTATAAAGTTTACGTGCCTGTCTGTGGCATCATAACTCTCGAAATAATAATGCTTCTTTTTGTTTGAAAGCTGATTTGATCAAGCGTGTTCTTAGTTAATAGATATCCGTTCACCCACTGGAAAGTTATGGGGGTTGGAAGTGGGAATTAAAAAAAATGCCTTGAGTAAATATCTACAAGTGGGGTATCAAATGAAAGGGTCCGACACGAACATTTAAAATCGGCGTCTTTCAAGGATTTTATGAAAAAAAAAATAAGAAAATCTTGAGAAAAATTATTTATATAATTTTATTAACATATTGGATAGGACTACATCTGTGTTGTCGACAAGAAAAATATGAAAACATGTACAACACTTGATAAACGCCAAACAAAGCAACATTAAGGAATGAGATTATGTGCACTAACATTTCACATTTGTGATAAAAAGTATAATTATTACTGCACAAAAGAATTACGTGGAAAAATCCCACGTCGTATAAACCTATTAGTACAGTGCTGAAGCGTAACGAGAATCGTTTTGTTCCGGATTCGTGACTTACAGTCAGTCAAGAAAGTAGTCTATCAGCTTTGACGATACTGCCTGCGCCACTAAAATATCAAATAGGTGTAACATTTGAGAGAAGTATAAAATTTCATCATCATCATCATCAGCCCAATGAAAAAAAAATCATGAATCGGTAATCGGGAAGTGGATCAAATGGAAAAAAAAATAAATGCACTTCACGCCTTTTAATCCCGAAGCGGGGTAGGCAGCGGTGCTTGCTAAGCAAGTGCCCACGTTTCACCAAGCGTATTTGAACCCAACGTGACAGGGGGTGAGCCCAACGCCGTTATGAAATGAAACTTGCAAAATTTGATTACAGACGGGCATCGGGACAGATAAAACTAAATAAAAGCTTGTACAAATTAATATTAAAAAAAAATACACTTCACGCCTTTAATCCCAATGAGGGGTAGGCAGAGGCACTTGCTAAAGCAAGTACCCACGATTAACCAAGCGTATTTAACCCAACGTGACAGGGGGTGAGCCCATCGCCGTTATAGGGTTCACACACCTTGTGGTGTGCGGGTTTCATCACGATGTTGTCCTTCACCGTACGAGCGTTGCGTTGCGTACATAGGCTCTGAAAAAGAGTCCCATTGGTACACGTCCAGTAGCCGGACTCGAACCCGGGACCTCCCGGTTACAAGTCAAGTGTCCGACCAACTGGACCACAGACGCTCCTTTATTATTCTTGTCTATTAATATAATAAGTTTTGTGGTGAGGCCGAATAGAATACATGTGTCACTACCCCAGCCCAACTTTTCCCGTTTTAGGCGGTCATAAGAGGCGACCGAAGGAACTGTCCAGAGGACGGGCAGCAGCATTCTCTGGGAAACCAGAACATCACTGCAATCGCCAACCTGCCTGACATGCGTGACGTTTATTGGCTTTAAAAAAAGCAATTCCATCCAGCAGTAGACGTTATGTGGCTGATGATAGGAAAAACAATAACAATATTACTTTCAACCTTAGCACGGTAATGAAAATGGGCGTGGCCAAATCGATTGTTGTAGTCGGCTGTCATTCACACGTCACGAGCGTTCGTCATTGGGCGACGCTTATGATGATTATGCTGGAACTAGGATATGTATTTCCAGAACAGTTTCTACTGATTGTATGGTTGATGGTAGAAAGTCTAATTTAGAAAATCAGTTTTTCAAATACGAAACTTGTTTAATCTCCTACTCCTGGAAGACTTTTTATTATTTATTTATAGGTTTTTGGAAAGCGTACAAAACGTACACCTATAAAAGTTTAACAGCTAACATTCTTAAAACTCGGTACGGTGTCGCTTTACTTACAGGCTTCTAATAAAAGCAATGTGTGTCGGCGTGCGATATAAAACTTATTGCTCAGTATACCTTTAAAACGAAATTGTTTCAGGAACAAGCCCTTCACCCAAGCCCTACCTGCTTCTGCGTACGGGCCGTTCTCATTTTCTTAACTCCATACAAATTATCTTTGAATATCCCTGTTTTGTTGCCAACACTTTAAAACGAAATATCATGATTTAAAACTTTACAACTTCTTTTTACAGTTCAAAGTACCTATTTATATTTAAGATAAATAAAAAAAAATACTTTATGCCTATTAATCTCGAATCGGGGAAGAAGGTAGAGGTAAATTACTCCGGTTCACCATACGCATTCAACTGTACGTGATGGTTGGTCAGGGTAGCCCATCGCCGTTTACACACTTTTATATAAGGATTTCATCACAATGTTTTCCTTTACTATATTAGCTCTTATTATCGAACATAGACATGACATGACAAAGACTCATTGGTAGACGCCTGGTGCAGCCGGTTTTAGATCCGTAACCTCCCGAACCCGCCGATTGCAACTCCAAGTGTCTGCCTACTGGGCCACATACGCTTATTTATGCAGAACTATAGTGAAAAATGTGTCGCTAGATATCAACCTTCGTTATTCACCTGACTTGGCATATTGCACTTTTCCCCTGTTTGCTAAAGTCAAAGAAACATTTAAAAGGAAAATGATTAGGAATGGGGTCAAAGGAAAAACTCCCCGGTAGCCTACCTACATATATAATTTGCACGTTTCTATAGTAAAACTTTAAAGAAAACTGGTAAATGGAAAACGATATTATTTTAACGCATAAGAGAAAAAAATACTCTATTTTTTAAGGTTTCTTACCTATTGGAAGTAGGGATTCCTGTGTAACTAATTATCCAAAAAATCCATCGTTAATGAGCGACGCAAAATAAATTTTAATGAGCCCTACACAATATTTCTTTCACCTTTTCGATCAAAGCACGCACATTTAGAGCAAAATCTTTAATTTGGACCTGTATACTACTATGTAGACAAAAAAGAAGAATTCTTCTGTAAAAAAAAAAATACGTGCGGCTCTTAATCACCATCTTAATGAGCGGGCGTGGTCCCCCCTAACTGAGTCGAGACACAATCTAGTCTAGACGCATTCATGATAGACCCTAGACTTCTAGGCCGCACTTACGCAGCCCTTGCTTTGCGTAAACATTAGCGGTGGCGGTGACTGCGTGCGTCGAACGCGCTTACGAGGGTCGATTGTTTCTATCTACCATGCTTGAGCTTGTAAAGGATGTTCAAGTTATTAGTGCAATATGTTAGCACCCGAATAATAGGAAAGCGGTATGTACAGTGACAATACGACTTAAGCCTCGGGGCTCAAAACAAAAAGACATTGAAACTGTTGTTTGTCCAAATGATCTTCTTAATATCATTAGCAAAAAATATAGAACACCAAACGATTGTTTGTGGTAGGGATAAATTAGTGCACTAGTAGGTATTAAACAAACCGAAGTACTAAGTTATAAAATATATTTAATGACAATTGAAAAAGATGGGAAGGGAGTTTCTTGTCATACCTCCTCCCCTAATGACAACGGCCCTTTCCGAACTGACGTAACTTCTCTTGAAGATTACCAAGTGTTATTTCAATGTTCATAACTTATTTTATGTAACAGGGGTACTCCCTGCGGTAATAAAGTATATTTTGATTGATTTGATTCGGCCTTGCGAAATAAAAGTATTGGGGCCTGTTGACGGAGACAGACGGAAATGATCTAGACAGAGATGCAACAGAACACTATGGTATAATATTTCCTTTACACACATTCTACATTGGTACATTCCATACAATATGTATGATATACTTTTTATCATTGTTTATTGTTGCATAGTATTAGGATAGCGTTGTGGATGATGATGTTTCTTTTGCTAATAGAATCAGCGTCGCACGTGAAAACTGCGAAAACCAATATAGATTTTAGAAAGCAACTTAAAACATCCATTTTAACCTGTCCCTCGCTAACCGAAACCCTCTAAGTAATGGTAGTAAAAGCGTAAAATAAAGTGCCTATGTGAATATCTAAGTAGGATTTAGTTAATAAAATACCACCTATTAAACGTAGTAAAACAGGCCTTTGATCTTTGTGGTCAGACTGCGTATATTTTTTTAATCTAACGAAATGAAGGCTCTTTGTAAACAGCTGCTAATGAAAATGTGATTGCCTCGAGCACAAAATTATGAACCTACTGGGCATCATGCCCACAATGAACTGATAGTCTTGTAGTTTCGTAATTACATTACTGTTTTACTAAATACCACGGTGAAATGAGAGCAATAATAATAATGAAAAATAAATATAATAAATAATAATAAATCGATGCAACTACGAGAAGACTTGGCCCCCTGATTACATACCACTTGCATGCCACGTACATTATACACTTAAGCATTTTAATCCCAAAGCGGGTTTGCATACCAAGGCAATATACATGGTGCTACTGCATTCGTTTTTCTACTGAAGATTGAGAATCAGCGGGTACAATTTGTATGGAGATTTTTTTTCGATTCCAAACGTGAATTCCCTTTAAATACTTTTGTAGCACCTTGTATAGTTCACTAAGTGTATTGAACCCAACGTAACAGGTGTCAGCCCATTGCCGCCATCAAATAATAATGATTGTTAGTGACTGCATTTCTACCAGTACAAAACGTAACAGGCGTCCCAAGGGAAATACTGTGTATTGTTTATGTAAATTAATTTTCAAGTAGCTATTTTTTGTTATAAGTTATCCTAAAGTTGTAAAATGAACAAAAATAACTTCTCCTTGATCTAATAAGTTATGATAGTAAGACTCGCAGTTATATTTTTGACATTTAAAAAAATGTTTGAGACAAAATAGAAACTTGTTTCAATCTCTGGGGAAATTAAAAACAACTTAAAGAAAGCTATGTCAAAGGGGTACTTTGTTTGGACTACCCCAAAATAGCTTTCAATAAGTAGGAGCTTAAGCTCTGTAAAGAGATTTCAAACAATTTTATATAATACTTAACGTGCTTGGTTTGCCAATACCTACGCTTTTTGTTTAAAGTATCAATCCTTAGCCATTAACTACGCTTGAAAGCCAGTTATACAAAATGTCGTTATAATATCTAATATACACAATAAGATAAGCACTTCTTACACAAGCATGAAGCACTGTCTGATATGTACCTATCCACTTAAAAAGTTTAGTGTGATACTGGCCACCTACTGTCAGTGTGTTTTTTTAAAACACAGTGAACGAGCGTTTGACCACCATCCTGCCTGATACTAAGCAGCGATGTGGTCTACGATGGAGCACACTTGTTCATTAGGTACCTACTTACCCGCGACTTCACTTTCCTGCGCAGTGCAGTCTGAAGGTCTAAGACTGTGCTGCGCAGGAAACAAAGACTGCGGCAAGTCATTCCACATCTTGGCGGTTTTATTTATCTTTATTGTATAACAGGGCTTCATCTTTATTTTACAAAAAAACACTTGACAATTATGGTTTATATTAAAAAAAATACAAGGCATTCGTTGTGTTTTATATATTTACGTAATAATTTAAAATAAACTTTGCTCTGGACAACAGTCAACCTTTGCAAAATATACGTTTCTGCTCTATACCATGCAGTGCCGTACATAAACCTCTACTAAGAACTCTCCAGAAGACGAGCAGCAGCGCTCTCTGTGAGTTAAACCACAAGACCATTGCAATCGCAAAGCCGCCTGCCAAGCGTAGCGATTATTGGCATTTCCATCCGAATTGATCCTCAAAACATTGGGGGAAGCACTCGTCCAGCAGTGGACGTGATTTGGCTGATGATAATAAAAACTCTGTACCATACTATTTTATTAGTCTCTGGCAGTGACAACACATGGTAATGGATCCTGTGGTAGGGATGACATAGGAATAATGTGTGATTGTGACGGGACATTATTATTATTTGTGTACCTATTTTTCAATACACTATGAACAAGATTGTGAGCACCATCCTGCCTGCTGCTAAGCAGAGATGTGTGAAGTGGTCTACAACGAAGCACGATTGTTCATTAGGTACCTATTTACCCGTGACTTAAAGACATCTAGACTATACTGCGCAAAAAAGTCACAGGCAAGTCATTCCACATCCAAGCGGTTCGACCTATATGGAAGTTCGCAGAATGTCCACCTGTTATGGATGATGTTTTCCGCTCTGCTGGTATCAGACTAGGCCACTCCGTAGCACACTCCAAAATTATATCTTATTCTCTTCATTCCGACTACGTTCTATTGAGACTTCGACCACGCTAGAGACAAGTTCATGTCAAGCAAGTGGCCTGACCAACTCTGTTCTCGAAGGGCCGATTAATTTAAAAATGAAAAAACTATACAACTATATTTAAGCTTCATATAGGTTCATTCAATTTAGTAAAAAGAAAAGTTCTTATAAAGGGTTATGTATGCACCGTGTTTATCTATACAAAACACCATTTTGTAAACTAAATAAAAATACAGCTCTGTCCCTCGGGTTATTGAACAAAAAAAGTTAAACAAAGCTATGTCGAACTGTGTATTTGGACTTCCGTGAAACGCCTTTTAATATTGGGAAAAAGGATTTCAAACGATTGAAATAAAATACTCGCGTTTTACAAACGCTCTGTCATTCTTGTTGTTTAAAATTCGACCAGGTACGAGTCGACTGAGCTAATATACACAGTTCGGCTAGGTACGAGTAGACTGAGCGAAAATTCCGCATCGTACACATTTTCTATCAATTGTATGATTCTGAAAGTAAATATTGAATACAAACACCACGATAATTTGATTAGTTCATTGTCTTAATATATAATATAAATAAAACACATAATTTTGTGTACACAAACACAAAATTATGTGTTTTGGCCCGAAATTTTTGCTCGCAAGTATCTAATGATGTTTCTGCAAATGTATAAGGCCAAGTTTGGTGGACCCATTTCATAAAATGACTTACAAAAGAAATACAGGCAAGCAGCTTTGGCACAGAGTGCGCTAATGATGGAGAAATACCACTCAAATCCGATGGTTTTCATCAAAGGTATCGGTTTCTATACAAATGAAATAAGCACCTTGTGTGTCATCGAAGTGCTTATTTCTTCACGTACAAAGAACGTATTTTCATCTCCCACGATTTCGTATTCTGAAGCAGCAAAGGGAAATTGTCTCTTACTCAAATATGCTAAGGTATGAAGTTTGCTTGTAGCTTTAACTAAGCTTTTTTGGTTTTTATGAATTCAGGTTATATGAATTATTATATACGGAAAATATCACGAACTAAAAATCTTGTATTGTGCAATAAAAATCCATTTGCAACAAAAACAAATATAGAATTGATAAAACGAACATTGAGGGTAATAAAAAACAATAGGTATTTAGTGGCGCTTTGCTTTGATAATTTATAGCTAAACAGGCAGTAACAAAACGATGCAGCAGAAAGCCTTAATTAATGGAACACCATAGAGGTAATTAAGAATAACTTCATATAAAGGAATTAAACTACTCATCGAATTTCATGACCACTTGCTGTTTTCGATATCAATACAAAACGCCGCACCGCCCATTCCTAAAGTAACCAATGAAGGAATTGACTTTTGAAATATTAACAAATACTGACCTAAGAACGACAATAACCAGCGACATATACTTATCATTCGATGAACTTCATCACACAAACATCTCAATCAATTCTCAATAAAACGATGTATGTCGATTTATAGTGGGTATCTCGATTTATCTGGTATGCCAACATCGTAGGAACTTTGTAATTATTCGTATATTCGTAGGGACTGAAGTAGTTGTAGATTGAAATCGTTTCTTTTTCATTAAAACTATTTGACATCGATTTAAGAAATTGGACATACAATAAGTATCTATAATTAATTACATTTACTTATAGTTCATACCTGATACGTGATTTAATTACTAAGCAGTGTATTTAGAACAAGCGTTAAGCGTCAGAATCTATTTATAAACCAGGAACCCGAGCTTCCTCGTAACGTGATCAATGAACCGACCTTCCCCATGAATATATTGCTTTATCAATCCTGTAATACACGCGATAAGACACTTCAGTGCGATGTCAAGTCAATACTGACGTTCACTAATGACACTTTTGTGTATTATTGAGCTTTGAAGATGAAACAAAGAACAAACTTTAATTAATTGAAAGTTGAAACAAAGAAATGGGTAAGAAAATTAAGAAATAAAGGTGATCATGCTGGGTCGCTGATATTGTGTTTCTTATAAAAAACCCTCATCCCCAAATCGGCTGGAATCTCTTATACGCTTATTCCGAATATCTATTCCAGAAAAATCCACCCTAGGTAGATTGTCGAAACTCGCAGTCCATGTGTCCTCCTTGCTCCAAGCGTTTACCTTAGACAGGGGGATACTTGGACGGCGATGTCCGAGAACACGTTGGATAATAAGCCGAATTAATAATTGATTGAAACAACCTATTCTCGAGGTATTGACGATATACATTTTTTAGGCATTATTTTTATTACTGCATATGAAAATAGTCAAATAAATACGATACCCATGTTTTTTTCGATTTTTATAAAATGTATGATCTCTTTTCATGTTTAAATAAAATGTATGGTTGCGTAAACATCGAAGAAAAGAAAAGGGAATAAGAGATGCGTATCATAAAACACCTACAAAGACATCAAATAATCATGATGTTGTACGCAGTGTTGTATAAGTGAGCTCTACTGGTTTCTTTTATAAAAAAATTCCAATGAACTTTTTCATATTTTAAACAAAACCGGTGGTGTTTGTTTTTTTATACTGAGAGACTTATTGATTGAAGTCCTATAGGAAAACTTACTGATTGACGTCCGACATACCTAAGCCAAATTAAAAATAAATAGCAAGGACCTTTTCCTTACAGCCGTTTTTCGCGTCTGAGATACTGTTTTGTATTTAATTAATTTCTCAAGAAATATGTAACTGAAAACTTATCCATGGAACTTGTCCATTTTCATATGC
This sequence comes from Conopomorpha cramerella, assembly GCA_012932125.1. Lineage (NCBI taxonomy): Eukaryota > Metazoa > Arthropoda > Insecta > Lepidoptera > Gracillariidae > Conopomorpha > Conopomorpha cramerella. The sequence continues at coordinate 10,134 of SJJU01001579.1, read as the reverse complement.
GATAATAAAAACAACACTAAAAATATCGTCAATTATAATAAATATATATTTCTGATAAAGATTGAAAATTACACTAACGATGTTTTTTGATTGGGTCTTAGAATTTTTGAAATGTCGTCCATTCCCCTCGACAAAAGTAATGTGTAAATTCGGCTTCAGTAACTTAATGTAGTACGGCACAATTTTCTATACCCATAGTATAAAGGGGAAATATTTTATTGTTTGTTTGCATAGGCTTCGAAAGTAATATTTAATATCGTCAAATTACGATATCGCAAAAAAAAACGTGAGTAACAGCTAGTTTTTTACTATAAAAGTTTCGTTGCGAAGCAATTTTCTTATCCGTACAGCACAGATACATACGTAGTTGACGCGAAACGTACGCGTTTTGCCCACAGAGAATGGGCTCGTCGGAATTTATGACACAGTAGTGTGACAGGCCTTGCAGTTCATTTTGTCCAGGGTGCAAAATGGGGAGTACAGTCAGTGGAACGCAGTGACCCAGAGAAAACCCGTAATCGATGCACACTGGTGTATGCGGTAAATGCCTACTGTAGTAGAACTGAAAACTCTATTATTTGTAGCACTACATAGTCTAAAACAAAGTCGCTTCACGCTGTGTGTGCATCATGATGTTGTCCTTCAGTTGTTTTTCAGGCGTGATATTCCATGGTAAGATATGGGTTAGTTATATAATGATAACTAACTCTCCCGAACCCCTAATATGATAACACAGGCGCCTCATTAACTATACACATAAATTGTAGGTATATGACCTCAGAAACATGACCGAGATTGCTTTGCCACCCCGAGCAAATAAATTTTAATAGTAATTACGTATGTCGATCCCTGCACTCTATACAAATGTTTGATGTTACCTGACCGAGTATAAAATGTCCCGACAACATTATTATCCAATTAAAGTTAGACAATAATAACAATCGTCAATTTTCTCTATCGAGTCGTAAATGACAACCACAATAGTAGTCGATTGGCAAAGGTATTGGCTATAATTTAGCGTTGTGCGAGTGTCGAGTGGCTGGCGTAGAGCCGAGGCGGGGTCGGTCGGCTTGGTGGCTTGTCGACGTGGCGTACAAAGCCGGACTCCCATTGGCAAACGTGGCAAGTACATTGTGTTGTGGTGTTTACAAGTCAACGGATGCTAACTCGACAAAAACAAATATCAGCACTTCCCGTGGACGGCCAACTTTATGAAAATAAAATGGAACGGGTCGTGATTGGTACCTATAATATTTTGTTCTGTACTAGTAGATGCCCCGCGATTTCAACCGCGGATATTGTTATTTACATCTCACCATTGGATTTTTTCTTAAGGATAGTATTTTTTTTGTAAATGAAAGGAACTATTAGTACTCTGGCGGTGTTACCCGCAGTTTATCTGATTCCCTAAGAATTTCAGGAAAATGTGGCTTACTTTGTTATTCTGATTTATAAGCTATGTTGTACTGTAAAGTTCTCTGAAAGTCCGTTGAATTGTATAATTGAACCGTGAAAGAATACCAATGCAATTATCCATCCATCCAAAAAGACATTCGCGTATGAAATATTGTATACGTTGTAGAATATCAATTCGTTACTCGGGGTTAATGTGTATGTACCAGTTAGAATACTTTAAATTCATATTTAGTAGAGTGTACTAACAAAAAAATCATAACCGATGGGGGGAGCGTAAAAGGGGTATAAATACCTTCCGTGCGCCTTGCCCAGAGAATGATCGCGCGTGCAGATTCCTCGGCGCTGTCCTACAACAGGAGGACGAAGAGCCCCAGCATGTGCGACCGCCGGATGGAAGGGCGTACCCTCTCGACCTTGCTTGTAAACGACATTGCCGGGCACCCTCCGCAGATTCCCCAAGCCGACAGCCGAAAAGGCAAGGTCCAGGCTGACGGAGAGTTGGAAAACAGACTCCACGCGCCAAGCCTACGCCTGATCTCTCAGAGGCAGGAGAGTTAGCAGTCAAGCCCCTCCACTCCCTAAGGATTCAAGTATATTTCTCGCCACCTTCCCTCGGGACGTCACCAATCTGGTCGATGATGATTTACTTGTGGGTGCGATCCCGGCCCCTTACATCACCCATGTAAACCCCATTCGATAGTCAACTTGCATCCATATTCCTAAATAAGCATTTCGGCGGCGGGAATCGAACCCGTATTTTATAAATAAATATAAATACACTTCACGCCTTTTAAGTATTTTAGCCCTGAGCTGTAAATTAGCCGTTTTTAGCTTGTAAACTAGTTGACCAGGTAAAAGTTGTTTTGCCAATAGGTATTCATTATTAATAGTGTTTCTCTGCTAATATATACATACATAATTCATTATAGAAATAAACCTTCCTCTATATTTGTAGGTAAAAGTAGTTTTGGCCGGATTATGCGTTTTAACTGTAATATTTACACTGAACAGTAAGCTGTGGTATGAGCTTTGTGTTCATTATGTTAACACTAATTACTTATACTAATTGCTTTGACATTATACAAAAGAATATTGCATGATACGACGTAACCGTTGTTAACTTCTTAGAAAAAAAGTTAGTGTACATTAAAAGCCTCATAAATATTTAACAAAGCGTTTCCGTGAGTTGTTCTAGAAAAAAAAAGCTGAATGATACGGTAAATAGGTAATTCACCGGCGTTAGGAATGGTGCGACAAATTCGTTAGTGCTGTCCCTGTTTTATGGTATTTTAAAAAGAGACGGATATTACATGGATAGTCGTCTTTCAGAAATGTTAGTCGTGAATCGGTAATAACAATATTTATTAACGTCTTGCCGCTTCATTTTACTACTTCTGTGAATGCTTTGCTATGTAAAAGAGTAGGAAATTGTAATGTTAGGACTAAATAGGAAATTCTTTCGCAGATCTAGTAATTAGAAAGTGCCTCTGACTACCTCAATTTTGGAATTTTTATTCCGTTTTCATGGAAAAGTTTCAAGATGAAATGTAGCATGTTCTGATCTAAGTTGTAATTGATCTCCTCACCAACTTTCGTCAAAACCCGTTCAGTAGTTTTTCCGTGAAGATGTAGTAAACATGCACACTAATATCACACATTTATAGTTTACTAGCTGACCGCCACGGACATAATGCTTTAGTGATGAGCTGAAGCATTTGTTGTGTGCGTCTGGATTTTTTATTAATCTATGTATGTATTTATGTAAGTGTGTCAGTCTCTGGCACCCATAGTACCTATCCTACACACATCAAAAGTGTCTAGGGATCAAGTACATTTTAGAAGATAGACAAAAACGGAATTCATTCATAATTTATTCAAAATGTGGTGATAAGTCATTGATACAGGCATGGGGAATTAGGTAGGAGACCAACCATAAGATTAGATTTGATATAAATAAATTAGATTTTTTTTAGAGCTAAAAATGTTTTTGATCCCTAGACACTTTTGAGGTCACTTTTGGGGTCAGGTGACCGTGTGTAAAAATGTCCAATGTAATATTTATTTATTATTTATTCACTAGCTGACCTGCCAAACACAATGTTTATGTGAAATATGAAAGGATTTTTCAAAATTCATCCCCTAAGGCGGTGAAAAGGTGGGAACATGACAAAAACGTTTTTTTCAGAGTTATGGTTCTAATACTAGGTGTTAGTAAGTTTGAATAGAATTAGTACTGAAGCTGTGCGAATGAAGTCACGCGCCGTCCACTAGTTACACATATAAACCATAAATCAATGTAGATATTACAAAAAACGTCGAAGTCGGTTCTTATTTTTTTTTAATTATGCAATTATACGGCCGATTACAATCTGACGAGATGTATATATACATACAATTCGTATCGTTATGCCCTCATTATATTCGTAACCTATTATAGGTGCTTGAGCTGTATATTATTCATTACTCAGTGTTTGCGAAATAGCTCTTAAGTTGTTTGTGCACATAATGCTGAGTTGTGGTTTCCTTAGACGTGTGTGGACAGACTAACCGTGTTATGAATAAAGTTACAAGAGTGCTTCAGCGCCGCCATTGTAGAACTGCAAATCTGGTATCTCATAACGCTAAATATAATGAAATTGATCTAAGTTGATATACGCCGAATAACTACTAAACGTTTTCTATAGTGCCTGTCAAAGACTCCGAGCTATGGAGTTAGCAATGTTTTTGGGGTCGTCAATATGAACAACCATAGCGACATTGCGGGGAAAATAAAAAAACATCCCATTGTCGCCAAAGCAGAAGATGTTGCGATCTTGTTACACGCTGCTTACGCTTTTACGACCCCCACGACGAGAAAAGTTGGTTGGGCTGGGTTGGGTGACACACGTATTTCATTCGCCATCACCACACGGCACACGCAGTATACCTATTATACAGTCATAATTTTATGTATAGTGGTAAACTACAATAATATAAAATTATATTTATACCGCAACCGTTTGTAATAGACGTGTACCAATGGGTCTCGTTTTCAGAGCCTACGTACGCTACGCAACGCACATACGGTGAAGGCCAGCATCGTGATGTAACCCGCATACCACAAATTGTGTGTGCTCAGAACGGCGACGGGCTCACTCCTTGTTATGTTTGGTTAACTTGAATTCAACATGAATAATCTTACCAATTACAGCGGGGTACTTTGTTTCAAAGGTGTCGATAGGTAGAGTGTAATTTTCATACCGGCATGATTCCTTTCCAAGTACCTTTTGCAAATTAATGAACATTTTGCAAGTAGGTCATTGCGAGGGAGTCTTTTACACCCACATAACATTACGTATAATTAAGTGGGCGTACAAAGATACAGGGTGGAAATGATAAGTGATGTCACTTGATTATTTCTAAACTTCCCAAGGTATCGAAACACTGGTTACTGTTTCCGAAAATGCTTAGCGAAATATATTTAACGGTATCAATAGTAGATTACAAAATAAAATCAATCCAAAAATCCAATTATTCCAGCTTCCGTATGATCTCTACTATCGTGAAGTACTCTCAGCATCACTAACCAGTTTTTCGATATACTTTACAGTTTAAAAATAATACACTTATCCTTTCCACCCTGTTTACTCTTATTTGTTAAGCATCAGTTTCAGACAGTAGAACAAAGGTAAGTAATCCTGTGCCAATCAAACGGTTCCGGGAAATTTAAATATAATAACGGATCGGAGACGTGGTCATGTCCTAAGTATGAATGTTGATAACGAATTAATATCATTATCAGCGCAATTTTCTGTTTTCTTCTGCTGACAATAAGAAACACAAAAAAAGGATTATTGAAATCGGTGTAACTCCATGATGTCGTGACCAAGCTCAATAAGGAATAATTATAATATTTTGTAATTACAATTTGTTAACACTTTTCCGGGAGGTGAACGAATTTACCAGTTATAAGTAGTCTTTAGTAGTATTAAACTTTGAACGCAACTTCTACGAATGTGTTAAATACACAACAAATGTATGGGTATTTGCTATCACAAAAGCCCTATGCCAGAGGAAATTTTCCGAGAAGCCCGGACCATTGGTGCAATGGTGCTTATGATTGATGCTTTGTCTATACAAAAAGGATGCACACAGTATGCCGTACATTCAATTTGGCCGTTCCAAATAGACTGATTATAAGCCTCGAGTATGGACACCACGTTATATACAGCGCGCATACTGCAAATGTCAGACAATCACAATTAAATTAATGCAAAAATTAATTAAATCATTTTGCATTTATTAAAATGAATCATTACTTAAATGCACCAATATGCTTATTTATTTGTTCGCGTGTAACTTGTCGTTTATGCACCGATCTTGATGATTATTTTTTGTTAAAAAGGAGATATTTCAACGGTCAATAAGAAATCAGGGTTTTATGATGGCATACTAATTAAATCGAGGGGAACTTTAAATATCGTAAGGGTGACTAATACTAGACGAAATCATTTCTTTTTGCTGTAATATTTTTCAACCAAAATCAATCCGAGAATTTGTTCTCTGGCTGATTTTGCAAGGCTTCGCTGTTCGATGCGCGAGTGCAAGCCTAACAGCTGTGGACTGCCCTCCGTCGTTGGTACCACAAAAATAAACAAAGTCCAAATAATTCTTTAAAATGTGGTCTTTGCCAGTCACAGAGGGCTCTCATTTATATATGGAACTTGAAAACAACAATGCACGTCGTTTTTCGCTGCGACGCGAGAGCGATGCACCTACGAGAATAACTGACTTGGCCCTCTGGCCTATTCTGTTCAAAACAAGTTTTCATTTATTTTTTTAGGAAGAACTCGTTTTGGTGCCACTTGGAGAGGTATAAAACGATTCAGGAAACGATACAAAATATTTTACACCATTCCTTTTTAAATTTGCAATTTTAAAGTTTCCTTTGTTGAGTTCCCTTCGCCGACCATTTTGTCAGAATAATTGTCTGAACCTAATAACTTTGTCGCCAAACGACGACGCCTTCGCAAAAAAAAAATTAAACAAACAGTGCAATACTCATTTCGACTTTTAGCCAAACGAAATAATAAAAGTTAACCAAAGTATTTTCTACTAAGCGTGCTTCGTGCGACAAAGTCATGCAACGGAAAGATAATAGGCTGGCACTAAATAAGCCTTCCCTTATATACGAGCGACGGTTCCAGGGCTGCCACGCGAACCTCAGGTGAACGTGTTGTCTATGGTTTTTTTTTGTTATGTTTACAATAAAATGTATTTATCTACATTTACTTTAGATCTCTGACGTTATCGCATTTGAAAACGATTGTACGGAGTCTAACGTGGATCACATGTATGTGTATGTTTCAGAATTTTTTAGCTTATAAATGCACTGAGTTTTACGTATTTTTGTGCAAGAAATATTTTAAAGTACTACTAAGTAGAGAGGTCATCATCATCATCAGCCCATACTTGTCCACTGCTGGACATAAGCCTCTCCAATTGTACGCCACTGTGATCTGTTTTCGGCTTCTCGCATCCAGCTTCTGCCATGTTGAAAATACACCTATGAGATCGCGGAGCGTCTTGTATTTATTAATACGCGCATGCTTCCAATGCAACGTTACGAAACAGGTACCTATCTGTTTTATTTCAATTTAATCATAGAAATACAGATAACGTTTCAAAGGTTACCAAATGCCTCACTGAAATGAGAAGGAAATTCCGCTACCCACAAAGATATTTTCCCAATTAAACAAACCTTGGTTTCTGCTATTCAATAAAATTACTGTTATTATTGAGAAGTGCCTAACCTAGTGGCCACGGTAGTCACGGTCAATACAAGATGAAATTTATATTTGTTTTGGCTGGTTTAAATTTATTCCGTGATTCAGAAGGATATATGACTAATTATTAGACGCTCCCCGATTTAATTCGCTTAGTTTCGGTTTTTCATACAAATAATAATAATAATAAACTACAAAAATTCTTTATTGTGCAATTTGCACGAGTTACACTATATAAGCATAAGGTTGGGAGCCTCTAGTAAGCAAATACATTGTAACGCGAGAATCCCGCGTTAATCATCATAGGGACTTGGCTCTAAAAGTTGAGACCCAAGTTCCGTTCATCTTTTTTTAGTTAACGTCAATCATATTGATTGTCTGAGTGGCCATCATTATTCTGGCCGGCTCGGACAAGGCTCTTTCTTTTTTGCCGGGTCACTATGCGACCTGCTGCGTAATTTTACATCTTTTATTTTATTATCTTTTAATGATGTGAAATCATCAAGAAATGTATTTATAATATTAGGTGAGTATTTCTGCGTCGGCTGTAGGTGAATTATAGTTATTTTTGTGATTCTTGTCGTTCCTTGTCGAACACATTTTTCTTGACGCCTACTTCCTTTGTTTCAGAATGCCATTTGGTTTATAGACAATTTCCTATGTTAAGCTGCCGACGGATGGTAATGTTGGACTAAAACCTCCTCCGTGGTAAGTTTCTCCATGTAAAACAGCGTGCTATGCCACCATAAAAATTTAAGTGATAACCTTTTGTTTGTAAAACCATCTATCAACTGTTATTCTTTTAACCTTTCAGTTCTTATATAAGGGTACACCTGTCTAATGATGCAAGGCCTCTTTTCCCTACTTTGCCGACAAGGATGACGGCGTAAGGAGCCAGCTTTGTATCCTGACTGTTGGTTGTATTCCCGCTCTGTAAGCGGTAAGTTTCACTTTCATCTCTTGGTTGATGTAACCTTTTTTTTTTATCTGTGGACCGTTAGTAATATAAGCCTGTATGCTTATAGGGTTCCACGCACGGGCTAATCCTTATACGGGATATTCCACGCACGGGCTAATCCTTATACGGGACATTCCACGCCCAGGATAATCCTTATACGGGATATTCCACGCACTGGATACTTAAGTGAGGGGCATCCCAGGACTTATCTTCCCTGATCACTGGTTGCTGCTCCTGATCTGCAGGCTACTCCTACAGGTTCCCCACACTCCCCTCTTTACACACACACACTTACACTCTACAATGTAGATGTAATAATGTGGAATAATTAGATATATACCTATATTGGTGTTGTAACTCAACTTATTTATAACTTACCAAGAACAAATAAATGAGTTGATACCCTCATTTGTCTTTGAATTCTTTCTTGGGAAAGGGGAAGTTTGTTTGTCGGAAGCAGGGTGTGGTTTCCTTTCTTTTTATAAATTTATGCCCCTTGTTTGGGTATAGGCGCCCTTAACTGTACCACACGCTGTCTCTGCTCTCGGCGAGGTCACCCAAACGCCCTGATCCGTGCTGAGCTAGCGCAGGATGTCACAGTGGCTACCCAACGTCTGGGCTGAGTAAATTTCCCTTTTCTCCCTTTGTTCCTGGTAGGATTACACTACACATTTACACACCATTTCTTTTTTTAACAGGTGTACCCTGAATTTTAAAATTATAATAATATGGCCATTCTTATTTTGTGTATCAAATGGTATTTCTAGCAAATGGGCAGATAACCCATTTGTTTTGTTTTTTTTGTATAAAAAACTTATTATATACATTATAAACATTACATATTCTGGTAATGTTTCCTTTTTTTCTTTGACTGTTATGGCTAATACCCATTTCATAATTATTTTGTAATTATATCCTGTGTTGTGTTCAGGGTTATATATAGGTACTACATACAATTTGAGGTTATGAAAATTTTTTTTTGACCTCATGTTTTTTTTTGTTTTGAGATTTATCTCTAAATGTGTACATGATGGGAATCTGAAACCACATGAACATAGTTTTATCTCACTCACACTGAGATTTACTTTTATATTACCTGCATATTTGTTCCTTGGCCAAATGTGCATATAACCTTGACACATTTTTTTTTATTGTATGTTGCACCTAGTGTAATTTTTTTTATTTTGTAATATTAATTACATTGTTGCTTACTTTACACATTTACACACTCACACAATTTCACCATGGATATTACACTGCTTGGCTGTCCACTCGACTTTTTAAACAAGGATGAACTGCTCTTTGAGCTTAAAATTAGACATTTCGAAAGTAATCCAAATAGCACCAGAGATGAACTAAGGAAACAGCTCAGACAACTTTTAAAAATGTCGAGGAGGGGTAGCATAGACCTCAAACCATACCAGTTTAGCGAGTCTGACATTGAGATAGATGTCGTCAAAAACAAGGTTGCTGAACTCGAGTTGTCAATTAAGAACCCGGAACAACAAAGTCTCCCTCGTCTTGTAGGGAAATGCAATTACTTTATCCGTAGGTTGTCTCGAGTTGAAAACCCATCTGAAACTAATAGAAACTTGGCTGGTCGACTGCTGTCCTGTCTGACCTTGATTGATGACTCGGTCACAGAGGAATCTGATGCTGAACCTGCTGATGAACCGGATGTTCCCGTCCAAGTTGTTCCAGAAAAGGTAGTGTACAATGTCCAAACAAAGTCAGTTAATATTAGTTCCTTGAACCTTAAGTTCAGGGGTGAAACATGTGTGAGGGGCTTTCTTGTTCGACTTGAGGAACTTCTCTCTTCAAAGGAGATTCCCAAATCGAAGGTGTTTACTTCTTTTTCTGAAGTACTTGACGGTCCAGCTCTCCACTGGTATCGTGCTAATAAATCTTTATACAATGATTATGACTCATTGACTGCAGCTTTGCGGGAAGATTTCGACATTCCCGATTACGATTTCAAACTCATGCAAGAAATCC
>SJJU01001578.1:0-23960 GCA_012932125.1 Conopomorpha cramerella | reverse complement strand
AATTCAGACTTTGTTTTTGACATGCTGGCTTGTTCGATAAGTAATTGCCATGTCACAGGAAGAAATAATCCACAGAAATACACTTTTCACAGGTAAGTATCTATTCGTACCCAATATTTGTTTCCGAAACGAAATGTTGTACACAGTTTAGTGATAGCATGGTTACCTATATACCTATTCCTATTTTATTGTAAAACATTAAAATGAAAGTATTTTTTTAGAATACGATACTAGCCGAAAACAAAGTTTATTTTGTAAAGTGTACAAAATGTTTGTTTCAATGGGAAATTTTCAAACTCTTAAAAGTTTCTTACCTAAATGTCGCTAGTAGATAGGTATCTGGCAGTAATATTTTAGTGCGTTTTTTATTATTTGAGTGAGTTATTTCTTTAGACTTCAGACACTTTTGTAACATGTAGACTAATAATAAAAAAAATTACTGTCGTCTTCAATACGAACAGCTTGAATGAAGTTAGTGATTTCGTTGACATTTGTCCCCCTAGTACAACTAGCGCCATCTGTCATAATTAAGAGAAACAGGGGCCCGGAAAATTCCGCATTAATTGAGATTGAACATGGATTGACAGTATATTTTTTTATCATTCAAACAAACAGGCAACGGGACAAAAAGTCATACAGACAAAAACGTGTGCGTGTTTATGCACTGATCTCTTTAAACCCACAGAACCGAATGAAGAATGTTCAGGCCCCTTGTCTCTCTTAGTTATAAAAGATAGCGCTAGCTGTATTGGGGGTGATAAATGTCAACCAAATAACTAACATCAAGCCATAGACCACCCATAGACGTAGAATCCCGCCGCCACGGTCGGTGGGCTGAAAATCGGCCTCCATAGACTTAGGGATTTTGATTTTCATGTTATTTTTTTTTTGCAGATATTGCTTCTTTTAAGCATAGTAATGGATAAAAACGATATCCGGGTGGTAAATTCTGCGCAAAACGACGGAATAATATTTTTTTATGAAAAAATTCCCTCCAGACGACTTCGACATTTTCTTAATCTTGTCACTTTCCCAGCTCGTCTCTTTTTTAACTTGCCATTTTCTTACTTGTCCTCTCTCTTAAACTTGTCTCCGTCCAAACCTGACTCATTCCTAATTCGTTTCAAGTAAAACTTGGTAAAGTTCTTATGTTTAAGTGAATGTTAGAGAAAAATGCATGATTCGAAGAGACGAGTTCAAAACATGTCGATATCGTCCAGAGTGGACACGAGTTAGGAACGAGTCAATTTTAAAAGAGACAAAGTAAAGAAATGCCTAGTTAAAATAGAGACAGGCTGGGAAAGTGACAAGATTAAGAAAATGTCGAAGTCGTCCGGAGGGAGAAAAATTATATGGAGCTAGCATGAAAAATCCATTTATCTCCGAAACGGCGTAATTAACCGTAAATCGTAATATCCTGAGAGGTGATTATAGTACGAATTATTTGTGATCTTTTGACATACTTCATGTAAAGGTTTTAAGTGGCTTTTTTTTTTTAAATCGTCAAAATAAAAGTAAAATTTTTGTTGGTACTTTAATTTGTTTTAAAGCGACGATATTACAGTAACTTTATTACAAAATAATAGAAATAAATAAAAACAATCTGCTGTACTTCTGCACTTGAAAATCAAAATCCCTAAAAAATAAGTCTATTGAGGCCGATTCAGCACACCGTGCGCCGCTATGCTTAAAGACGAACAAAGTGTGGGAAAAAGACTTCATACTAACCTATCAATTCTACTAGAGAGAAAGAGAGGGAGCATAAAGTTAAAAGCGCGACCACTTTTTTGACAGCCAGAGAGAATATAACCCTATACGACCCTGCACATTTTTCTTGGCCGCGTATTTTTACGAAATAAATTCTTTAAAATAATAGAAGAACTACAGTGTTTATATTTAATTATGGTGTCGTGCTCAGTACGTGATTGTGATGTCACATCAAGCGCGAATCCAAAGAAATACACATTTCACAGGTAAATATGTACAGACACAATATTTTTTCAGGATCGAAAAGTTGTATGAATCAAATATGAGTTCATATATAATAGGATAATTGACGTTGATTCTTGTAAAACATTGAATAAATATCATATATTTTATTGAATACCCCAGCCATAAACATAATTTTCGATTGTTTTGTGTTTTACGCTAGGGATTGACAACACTTGATTTTTGTATCAATATTTGAAATTTATAACCTTTGAGCCATATACAATTTTCATTATGAAGGTTTGGATTAAGTGCCAGTTTAAAGATATCCTACGAACTACGTAAATAGATCCAATTGGGTTTGAAGAAAATTTTTGAATATAATAATGAATAATAAATTACCCAAATAATAAAAAACATAGGTACTAAAATATAACTGATCTGATAGATAGAACTTATATTGGACACCTACTAGCTAAATAAAGGAGACTGATCAAAAGTGGTACTGGGAATAGTTCAGTTTCGACACGTATGTGTGCAGCTTATATGAAATAATAGTTTTAATTCCGTTTATTAGCATTTTTCAATAAAATTAAAATTAAATATAAGGCCGTAAAGCAAGGGTTTCCAAATGGGAAATATACTTGTCAGTATTTCTATTTTGATCAGTATTTTGTATTGTTCTGTCATTTTGTACCTCAGACCAAACACAACTTGTTTTTTGTTATGAGAGCCAATTTTTAATAAATTGAATTCAACTTGCTTTCGGTCTTCTTTCTTTGCTGAAGTGCATGTATGTAGGAGAAATGAAGACAAAAATGCCAAGTTACTCAATAAATTACAGTACAATTGAGCACAAGGAAAGCTGCCTGAGATCTAGTCTAATCGTCATTAATTGAGCTGTTCTAATCTGAATCCCTGGTTTTAACAGAAGTGACAGTGTTGGGAAGAAATGGGTGAGATTATCCCAGTAGGTCCTTACTTGCATATAATTATTGTCCTTGTTCGGTAAAGGACAGATTCTGGATTGGACAGATTCGTGGATTAAGCAAATTTGCTATTGGACAGAAATGGTACAATCAACTACAGACTTGTTAAATAAATCACTGCAATCACCTTTTTGACCATCACCCTGATTATCTTGCATTGAAATTTGGACTTCATTCCTAATCTATTACTATTTACTCCTTACCTATAAATAATGTCAAGAATTGAATAAGCCTTGCTTGATAATCTATTTCTTGTTTTTATTTTAAAATCCTGGTCATTTATTTCTTTCAGAGTGATGAAGGCCTATAGAAGGAGCTCAATCTTTGTTCCTGTCCTTACTTTGTATATAATAAATCATATGTAAACCCATACCATGCATACCCATTTTCTTCCTCACTGTACTTCTGCCCAATAGCAATTCCATCTTATGCAGAATTCACAAATCTGTCCAATCCAGAATTTGTCCTATACCAAACAAAGGATAATTGCCTTTCCATTTGGCCAACATCTTTTTTGCCTTATGTATGATTACTTACCAATTTGGATATAGTGGAAGCAATAACAATAGTACCAGTGAAGCACCTCGCTATCTGGATTGGGTGTTTTGATTGATTATGATGTTGAAAAAAAATAAAAATCTAGGAATTCATAGGAAGAAATATTTATTCTTCAGTCTCCTGAACTTAAATACTATGAGGTAATAAAATATCTTGACCTCAGCCTTAGTGCCACAAAGTCACATAATTAGTGCAGAATTGAATATAAACATAAACTTGTGTTAGACAAGCAACCCAAGAGACAATTTTAAACATTCTTGGGCATTGATTATTAGCTTGTGTACTTTTGGAATGACACACTCAATAGAAATATAAATATGCTAAGGCATATTGTTGCAAATTAAACCACAACAAAGTATTGCAGTTGATAAATGCAGTAGTCATTTTTCACTCTGAAAGGATGTAGGTTTGTTTTTCTGAATGTATGGTAGGTACCTATGTACTAAACTGACGAGAAAGTTTGCCTAGTTCATTAGGTACGTAGGCCACTAAGAAGTGGTAAGTATCACAGAAGGTACAAAACAGAGCAAGCTTAAATCTAGGTTTGTAGCACAGTACAAACTAAACATTGATTTAGAATTAGAAGCTATCGCCAACATATCGGTGCTATTTTACAATCAAATAAACACAAAAAAAACACCGGCTGATGATTTGATTACGATCGCAAATGACAATTAGTAGTAGGTATTGAGTAGAGACATAGATTTAAAATCCCGCCGCTACGCTTATTACTACTACTACATTCTATTTCCTATGAGTATTTCGATTTTTTTATCGAATGATAATACATTAGGTACTTTACTGAAATCTATTTTTTTTTAAACTCCCACGCAAAAAGAGGGGTTTTGTAAGTATAAGTTTGACGTGTCTGTCTGGCATCATAACTCTCGAACTAATAAAGATATTACAATATTTTTTATTTTGTTTGAAAGATGATTTGATCGAGCGTGATCTTAATGATCGATATCGGTTCACCCACTCAAAAGTCCCATAACTTTTGTTTAAAGTAAGGATGAAAAATTTTACTTAAGTGGCGTATCAAATGAAAGGGCACGACGCGTATATCTTAAATCTGTTTATTAAATGGAAATTGAATAATTTGTTCAAAAGGTATGCAAGGTTCAAAGGTATACCTTAAGACCATTGCTCGAGGTCGTTTTATACTCTGTATATTAAAGTGGGGCATCAAATGAAACAACACGACACGGAACATTTCAAATGGGGGGCTTTTTTTAATCGGGAATTTTCTTTGACTTTTTCTGACAGATTTTCTGGCGGAGAACTGTCATTACTAAAAAACGTCAACGAAAATTCCTCATTTGCATTTTAATTAACACTAGTGGACTCGACAGACGTCCTGTCTTAACTATTATATGAAGTGGCCTGTGCCCAGCAGTGGATGTCATTTTGTGAAAATGGCACAGCGAAGTACCTACTTACAATACCTACTTATGATAATTCGAATAGCCTATAACTTTAGATATGATTCGATTAAATTGGTCTAGCCCTAGTGCTCAGCTGTCGACGGGTGCTGCCATGCCTTGCATTGATACCAGTTAATTAGAGCAAAGAATGTTCATCTATTAATTTATTTAAAAAGTCTGTATTCTACAAAATCTATATCTATGCTTATATAATAAATCTGTAGAGAGGTCAATTCTGTACCTGAAATATATTTACAAAATAAATATTGGGGGGGTGATTAGTGATTGATACTGATGCCAAAAATGCAATCAGCAAATTTTTTGTCTGTCTGTCTGTATGTACCTTATAGAAACAAAACCTACTCGACAGATTTTATCGAAACTTGGACAGGTTATAGTATACTTTTCATCACGCTACAATCAATAGGAGCAGAGTAGTGAAGGGAAATTTTGGGAAAACGGGAGAAATTACTCCATTTTTTAAGCTTCCGTCGCGTGTGCAATGTTAATGGTTAAAGTTACATTACTCATAAATACCTCGAGGTTGGGCACACACCCATTGAGGTTGACAGCATACATGCCATGATTGAGAAGCGGCTGAAAAACCAAACCATCCATGCCCCTGCTGAATACTTGAACATCTGCCGAACGGCAAAGACCAATAACAAAAAATACCAATGTGAATATTTGACTTTTTCCTACTTCAAAGATTTTAATCAAATCGCTTTTTATAAATCCATTCGCCCAGGGAAAATGAAAGGGGATCCAAAGGTATACACTTCTTTTCTTTCAATTTACAAGATTTGTTTCAACTTATGATGACTTAAGAAGTGGGGAATAAAGTAAATATCTCGTAAACTGCTAGTACCTAACCTACTCATCTATATATATAAAAGAAAGTCGTGTTAGTTACACTATTTATAACTCAAGAACGGCTGAACCTATTTGGGTGGTGGGGAGGTAGCTTAGAACCGGGAGACGGACATAGGATACTTTTTACCCCGTTGTGTAAGTAGTTTTAGTAGGAATAGTAGGTATGTATAAAAGATACACAAATAGACACTTTTGTTTCTGTTAAGTGCCTGACAAATGTACGTGACATATAACCTTGTGCATATCTGCTGGAGCACATAATATGTACATAACGTTACGGTTAACGGTTATCCCCGGGGGATTGTGTTTTGCTTATTATCTTCCTACCTATTTCGTAAAATCTGTAGTTAGTCTAGAATAATTCCAATGGAATAAGGGATTTTATACTTGTATCACTAATGTCATGATATTATGCTTTATGGAGAGACGATACTGACAGAGGTAGGAACAAAAATCTGAAGAATTAAGGATATGGAAAATTTCCCATTAATCTTTATAAAAGGACACTGACGTAGAAAGCGGGTACCGCAAATGTCATGCAACACTCGATTCTCCATAGCGTTTGATTTATTTATTTCTTAACACACATTATCGAACATCTCATAACAATTGACCCTATTGCGTAATGCTGTTCAATAAATAGGTAATCTAAAAACCACAATAAACATCTACTTAAACATAATAAATAATACTTCCATAACAAAACACTCTAACACTTAGGTAAAACTAGACCTACTTAGGTAACTAAAATAACGTATTTTTTTAATAGCTAAATTAAATTTTCATTTATGAATTATTTTGCAGATTTCCTACTCGCCCACATATACGTGAGAAATGGACAAGGATTGCAAATAGAACAAACTGGTCGCCTAAGAAGAATTCAAGCGTGTGCAGCAAACATTTTGAGGAGAGTTGTTTTTTACAACGAAATAGTCGCCGTATACTGATGAAAGAATCGATACCAACTTTATTTGTTCCCGTTAAGTACTTAACAATTAATTACGTAGAAAATAGTAACAGTAGTACCTAGTAGTAGGTACCTTTTTTTTATTACGAAAGGGAAATGCTTTATGGATACCCAGCCGCCCAGGGGAGTGACTGGTTTATGTCGGACTCACACCGACTATAACCCCTCCGGTGGCCATCGGCGGTTGACTCCGGGATCTCCAAAGAACGCATCGGTGTCACCCTCGCACTGCGTCCTGAGACGCACGGGGAATTATTTTAGCCCCACCAGGGACAGGGTACCACACCCCGCTATCACGCTGTTCTAAGTAGATCATCCAGACCCCTGTCCAGGTGAACCACAACCCCTATTTCCCCCCTTTAGTAGCACCTTACGACAGGCAGGGGATCCGCCATAACCCTATAGGGCCTACCCGGGTCTACAGGCTCGGGCCTAGTAGCTTAAATGCATAACATTAATCCCTATAGTAATATCGGTTTCGGTACATTAATGTAAAACCGCAACTCAAAATATTGACTTGGCAGTCCTCCACCACTGATGAAAGTAGCAGAGGCTTTACAACTGAGGTGTTTTCTAGAAAAAACAATCTGTCAGTGTTGGAAACTGGTTTCGTTTCGTACGTTTAGAATAAAATGAGACAACAATATGGACGACATAAAGGAGTGAAAGAGTAAGGGAACATATTTTAGACATAGACTGAGAACTTTATTCTCGATAAACAAATACTACACTCTGATAACAAAAAAAAAATCTGTCCCTTACTGCGTACCAGGACTTACTTGCTCTCAGGCAAGGTGGACTGATGATATACGCAAGATGGCTGGCAGAAGCTGGATGCGAGAAGCCGAAAACAGAACACAGTGACGTGCAATTGGAGAATAAGCATCTCCAATTGCACGTCACTGCCAGCAGTGGACGAATATGGGCAGATGATTGCTGCGTACAAAGATATTTCTGGATCCAAACTGTCAAATTGGTACTAAACGTTACAGCGGCTTGCAACACGCCTAGTTTTGTTTGGTCCGAGGAAACGAAAGAGATGTAACTACTTTATTATATGATGGTTCTGTTCTTGTTCGAGATCGCTCCTTTATTAGTTATTCTTTCGTTATTTTATTTACGATCACATCAGATCTTAAACAATAATAAGTAGGGACTTTCTTATTTAGCTACATATGTCATAACGGATAAAATATTTTTTCAGATCAAACTTATACAAAGGCCTGTGTCCTCATATGTGAACAGGGACATAACAATATGTTCGTCTCCTCTCTCAACTTCAGGACCAGCTGGAGCTGGTGCAAAGACACTGGTATCGCCGACAAATAGAAGAAATATTTCAGACCCAAGTCCTTCAGTGCAAGAAACTCAAATGTTCTTGCCAGAAAGAAAAAAGTTGATGGAACAAAATGTTCGGCTAAAGAGTAAACTCTCTAAAAAGAATAAAATGGTTAAACGTTTAGTAACACAAACAAAACGATTAAAGGCACGTGTGTTGAGCTTAAAAAAAATTGTAAAAGATTTAAAGAATACCTGTACCAGGACTACAAACCACGGTAATGAAGTCCAAGTTCACTTCCACACAGAATTCGTTCCTTTCGCCCTATCATCCGATTTGCCAACTTTGACAGAACAAATAAATAGCCCTTCTGCTGAAGCTGTCGAGGATCTAACTAAACCGGCTATAGCCAACGATCTATAGGCATATATTG
Organism: Conopomorpha cramerella; assembly: GCA_012932125.1. Lineage (NCBI taxonomy): Eukaryota > Metazoa > Arthropoda > Insecta > Lepidoptera > Gracillariidae > Conopomorpha > Conopomorpha cramerella. The sequence goes on along the minus strand of SJJU01001578.1, from coordinate 15,508 downwards.
GTATCGTTACTTGCAAGATATTGGATGTTCCAACCAATGTTTAACTTGTTGGACCTTCATGAAAAGTTAGTGAAACTTTTTTTTAATCTGTATATTATTTAGGAACTTTTGTACATAGAGTGACGATGTGAGTTCCATTGTACTCTAAAAGAAATGTTTACATCTAATGTTACATATGTATATTTTCATTAATGCTTAAGTACTTACAGTTTAATACATGTTAAGAGGGTTGCATTATTTAAATTACTTAAACAAAAAAAAGGCCACTTCTGACAGAGGAGGAGCCATAATGGAGTGGAATGTTCCAATTTCTACAATATGAATGTTAAAATTTTGATATAATGCTTCTCTCTTGTCTGAGTTCCGGACACATTCCCCCAAAAAATGACGAACGTCGTCTAGAACTCCGCAAAATTCAAAATTTAGTGACTCAACTTTCCGAATTAAAAATGCAAACTTATTTAAAGGAATGTGTCCCGAGCGAAGCCTGGGAGCCATAACTATGACATCTCTCTTTATTCTGGCGCCCACAAACCAAGGAACATCAGGAGGTTCATCATTTATGCAACTATACCAGATACCCTTGCACACAGATATCTCATTATAATACGTCTTCCATTTCTGTTGACAGATTATTCGGTATTTACCAATTCTGACCTATTAGGTTATATTACAATATCAATACCTGAGGTTAGTGCTTGTTTCGCCAACTTATCTGCCTCCTCATTACCATGTAGTTGGTCTACAGGGACGGAATCCATTCTAGCCATAGTATAGAACCATTATTTTGGAGATCAACAATTTTATCAAGTACTACATAAGCAAGAGACATCCCTGTTTTACCTGAGGCGCACCAGTGAAACTTTATGGAAAGGTTAAAAGTTTATACCAGGTATTACGGCGCCAAATTAACCAAAGACAAGCATTAAGCTTACCTTTTTGCTCGACGTTTCGACAAAGTTATATGTGCCCTGGTCAGGTGACTGTAATACCCGGTATACATTTTTAATATACAAAATCGTTTGACTTTGTTTGTGGACGGGACCAACGGCGCGGCGTTGCAGTCAACGTGTGGATAGCATTTTGTAACATGATTCCACAGTGAGTGGCTTTTGTTAAGGGCAGTTGGGTATAAATGGCTTCTACTCAGAAACGACAAAAAACGATTACAAGGAGTTTTCTAAAAACATCAACCTGTCAAAGATGTTTGAAAATTCAGAATACGAAAAAGATGCAACCACTTTATTCTATGATCGTTGGTCTTCGGACGCGCTCTATTGTTGATTAAAAATAAACTCATTGGGAATTATTTGACAACCATCAGACAGCTTAAAATAGTTTCTTTCGTTATTGTGAGATGTCGCTAATATCGAATTTCGCTACACCAATCAATCTTTATAGTCTGTTAACATGACGACAGATTGATTTTTTACATAGCCTGACATGGTTTCCACTGCTGGGCAAAGGCCTCTTCCCAATTCGAGAGAATTTATATAAACCAAAAATAAATTGGTAAGTAGTAGGTATTCATAGTGAACACTTACTTAAGTATTACGGCTCTGTTTAAAAGATAATGTTACCGTTCTTACTTATTCTTAATGCACCGAAAATCAAAATACTTACGTTATAATAAAATAAGTATGTCAAAAGAATGGATAAAACAAAATTCCGTTTTAGTAATATGAACTCTTCATAACAATTTGCCTCTTGGCAAACTCTGAGTTTTTTTACTAGTTTTTTTTTTTTCGTTTCCCCGAATTGTCGCCACAGTAAAACTTGTTTAAATTGACGGGCCCAGCAACGTTTCTAATACCATTGCTCGGGGTCATTTTACACTCTGTAGATAAGTCTCCGTTTTGTAAATTATCATTAAAATCCGGTAATTGCTTGCTATACTTACTTTCGCGAAATGATGATGTTAATAAAGATTTAAATATGAAAAACGAAGTTGTTTGGTTTGTTTTGATTGACACGAAGGATATTTTTTTCATTTACAACTTGTAAGTGGCAGCTAGCGATTCTAACGCAATTTTATATTAATACCGAGCCGGAAGTACCGTTTTAAGTAGAAGCCTATAAGTTTCTGTAAACCCTACTGAATCTGTTTCAGCAGAGGTTAATGCCCCCGAACGAAAAAAAAACAATCTTCCTTTACAATCGCGATCAGCAAAGTGAGTGTGCTGTTTGTATTATATTGAAGAGTTCGATTTTTTTCTATCCGGAGCATTAACACCTACCTGTTTTGGTACCTTCTGTAGGTCTATTTTCCTGTTCATAAAAACCAAATGAAAAGAAACTTATTGTCATTTATTTTTGTGTAAAAGAACAAGATACCAAATGTTTTATACATGGCTAGCGCATGAAAAATCCCTTTCTTGACCTTTTACAAAACCCATTTTAAACCCAAGCATATGGCAGTGACGTGCACACCATATAGGCAAAAAGACACTGCCTACCGTAGGATTTTGGCTACCTGACTAATAATTTACTTATTGCTAGATCTTTTTTGTTGTACTCGTAACATAGGCTAACGAAATCCTGTGTTTTGTGGGTAAGTAGATAGGTAGTTGTCATTAATTGGCGATTACTGCCTACTTTGTCGTAAAAGCCAGTGCACGCCACTGGCATATGGCTAACTTTGAATTTTCAAAAAATCGTTTTACTGTTAAGTGTCATTTTGAATTATCATGACAGGCCATGTTTTAGTTTGTTACTCTGTTCCAACTTAATAGAACAAATTATTTTTTAGTGTTGTTCCTCAACGCTACTTTAGAAGTTTCTTGTTATAATGAACATGGCCTCGCCAATAAATGATTTTTATTGTTATTAGACAAATTGTACTTACTTACCTATTAACAATCTTACATGACATTTTTCAAATTATCTCAGTGAAATGTTGAAAAAAATTCACTGTCACTATAAGTACTGCGTGTAAAGGGACCCCGATCAAATAGTCCATCGGTCGTCAATTTCTATAGAGATGAACAATTTTTTTTTCGTTTCCCCGTATTGTCGCCACAGTAAAAGTTGTTTATATTGACGGGCCCAACAACGTTTCTAAGACCATTGCTCGGGGTCCTTTTAGACTCTGTACATAAATCTCGGTTTTGTAAATTTTCATTAAAATCCTGTAGGTACAGTCGGCCAAGAATCTGCTCTACCACCCTAAGGTTGAAACTCATATGAATGTCATTAGACATGAAGGTTCATTGTTCAGTTGTCACAATATACCAACTTTACCTTATTGATGTTTTAGTGACACAGGAAGTGTCATCGAAACGGATAGACCATTTTCTTGGCCGACCGTACTTGCTTGCTATACTTACTCTCGCGAAATGATGATGTTAATAAAGATTTAAATATGAAAAACGATATTGTTTGGTTTGTTTTGATTGACACGAAGGAGTTTTTTTTCATTTACGGCTTGTAAGTGGTAGCTATCGATTCTAACGCCATTCGTGGTAGATTTGGGAACGACAGCCATCCGTCTGTCATAACTTAAGAGAACAAGATCCCTGAAAATTCCCCATTTACTGCTAGAAGAGATAGGCGAAAGCCGTGTAGCCGTAGATCCATACTCTTGAAAACAAAGAAACTCCCGCTGGCTATTCTAATGGCATCCCGTGGTAGATTTTTGAACTACCGCTCTATAATTCCCCATTGTCATGCCCGCCTACTTCGTTAAGACGTTTAATATTTATTTTAATAAAATATAGACTCACGAGTATTAATACCAAAGACCTCAAAACAAACACAAGAGGCACTTGCTAAGCAACGTTAATTTAAAACTGCAACGAATTTTTACAATACAATTAACTAGGTACATTTTTTATTCAAATTAAGTACTTACAATATTAATTATATAAGAAAATAGTTACTTACCGAACATCCGAGCGCCCAGATTATTTCCGGAAATTGCTGAATGGAAATTATGCGGTCAACTCTGTCAAGAGCAGAGCCCGTGTCCTGCGGTCTGCCATCCGCTGCAACCTACATAGTACCTACCTCGTACATTGAACAAACGAAGTGGAATTTTCAAAAGCCAAAAAATCTTATCTAGATGTCACTGTTTGTTTTAGTTCCTCTTGCCGTCATTTTCTTTATGCCACGAAAAAGAATCATAAAATACAACTTCAAAGGCACAGAACACACACATTCACAACCAAAGAAAACTGGGGCTGGGGTCAATTTTATATTAATAAAGTACTCGAAACCGGAGGTCATGTATGAAAAGGTGTATGAATGTAGATGAAGCGAAAGGGGTAAGTCAGGATCGTGACAAATGGAGATCTGTAGTCTCTGCCTACCCCTCTGGGAGACAGGCGTGAAGTGTAGTATGTACCGAGCCGGAAGTACTGTTTTATGTAGAAGCCTATAAGTTTCTGTAAACCCTACTGAATCTGTTTCAGCAGAGGTTAATGCCCCCGAACGAAAAAAGAACAATCTTTACAATCTCGATCAGCAAAGTGAGTATGCTGTTTGTATGAAGAGTTCCATTTTTTCTATCCGGAGCAGTAAAACCTACCTGTTTTGGTACCTTCTGTAGGTCTATTTTCCTGTTCATAAAAACCAAATGTAAAGTAGCTTATTTGTCATTTATTTTTGTGTTAAAGAACAATGTACCTAAATTTTTATACATGGCCAACGAATGATAAATGCCTTTCCTGACCTTTTACGCAGCCGTGTACCTATTAGAAAACAAAACCAATTTTTACGTCCTAAACAAGCACAGGATTGTATTTGAATATCAAAGTTAAGACTTATTACTATTCCAGAAATGTTGTAGGTTAATTAATTTAGTTATTATATCGCTCAGTTAACTGTCTAAGTAAAGTTTAAAGTAAATAACTCGATATTAATAATAGAAGCTGCTCGGTGACATCGTCGTCGGCACGGGCGGGCGGGCCGGATGATACCGTTATCTGACGGGAAGGATGTCGGTAGAAGGTGGTATATGTGGACTTATCGAACCGGTCATAGAGACCTAGGTACTTACCTATGTAGCTACCTCGCACAAAAATGCTGTATACTCTTAGATAGTCATTCCGTATCATTCTGTCTGTTACTAGTCTACCTTTTACTTTGTATGCACTAGGGCTAGGTAGGTATAATTAATTAGAAACCTTTATAGGTAGTCATCAAATCTAAGTATGTAATTTGGTTAGACTACTGAGACGGTAATTTGTGTTCGTCCTGCAGGACTCTCCTCAGATTCGGGGAACCCGTCCCGATCCCCCGTTCTTTGCCACTCATCTGGGCGACAGCATGGGACCAAACCACGCTGCCGCTCCCCCACAGGGATTGTTATTAGGATTGATTGGCCCGTCGCCCGGGCCTACGGGGCTGGAAAATAAATTGTTCCGCATCAGGACTCGGACCCAGTACACCCACTTTAACGTAATGACCGATGACCACTAGAGCGGTTACCTTCACTCAAGCAAGAATCTATTGGCACAAAGAGTTCTGAATACCTTGCCACTGCTGCCGTATTTCTTCACTTGTATCGTGATAATAATTTGGAGCAATATCCACAACAAAACAGTACCCGATTTGCTTAAATTGGATACCAAACGCCAAAAGAACCTTGTCGCACTGTACATACTTTAACGTTTTTTCTCGACCACAGCGCCGCCGCATAGCGGAGCGGTGATTAGACACAACTACGGTGCGGTTCGTTCATTCCGTGTTCCATGCATATCCCTTGATCTGCCCCCCTCCTTCCGCCACCGTCGTCACGTCACGTCACTTTACGTTTGTTGTTTGACATTCACAATTCACACTCCAGTGAAGTACCATGCGAGAAGGTGTTTTATTTCGTCCAATTCTTTCGTATTCGTTATAACATTTCAGTATTATTTTACGTTCAGTCAAAATCTCGGTACTGCAAAAATGTTTTTAACGATTTGTTTTAAGGTTTAGTGAACGTCTTTGTGCAAGTGCCTGTGTTATTGGATCAGTCGTGTTTGTTGTGTGATCAAAATGAGTTCTAAAGACGCATCTGATAAGAATTCGAAAGGGATCGAGAGTGATAATATGGACTCTGGTTTCCTCTCGGGGCCTATAACGGACGATAAGTTATATGACAGTGAAAATGCAGACTCTGGCTTCCTATCAGGGCCCATAACAGATTATGATAAATATAAGGGCAGTAGTGAAAAAGAGCATTCTGGGGAATTTGACAGTGGTGTAACAAGTGTTAAAGATAGTACTGTACATACCCCCACAGCCCAGCAACAAGTTCAATTACAAACTCCTACTATAGCAATTGTCCAACAACCAGAAACTACAGAGCTTCCTCCAATAGCACTTTTATACCAACAGGATGATGATGGCGATACGTAAGTTTTTTTCACTTTTACTATGTAGGTACATAATAGATTCACATTAAAACATACATAGACATAATGGATTCACAGATCTTAGCGTTATATTTTGACATACCAATCAATTGGATTTGGTTAGTAGTCTATATAACTCTTCAGAATAGCTTTTACTTGGTATTGTTATGTTAATTTTAAGCTGCATGTTGAAGAAACACAGCTAGTATCTTTTTTACATTGTAGTATATTGCGTTAGTAGAGGACACCTGGCGAATGTAAAACATTAGAGATTAGAACCTTAAATTGTATTCTATAATATGATTGCGTTCTCTACAAGGAATCACAGTCATATTACAGGAATTTTGGAGAGTATAGTTGGCGATCATGATAAATTGCTTTATTTAGTTTACTTTCACTGTTTTTTCTTATCCCTAGGATAATCAGTAGTGTGTTGTCATGTAATTATGTTGAACTAATGTTGTGGATTCTCCTGAAATCCCAACAGTACAGTAATGCAATGACAAACAAAAGTAATATATGTTTATGATCTTCATAGATAGAAGGTTTAAAATCTCCTATGAACTTTGAAAATTAATGTGTTTAGGTAACTATTTAACATTACTAATTTAGCATAGTGATCATGGTACTGGCTACTCGGAGAAAAGTCTCAGATTTGATTCCCTCTTCTGGTATAATGATTTTGTGGTGCTGAGGTATTTGTTGAGTGTTTTATAACATACATAATATGTTATTAAAAAAAATATATATATGTAGATATCAGTCTCTGGTATATGTAGTACATGGTATCCAAATGTGGGCTCAGTAGTTAATGTTTGTTAAATAATTGTTTACAGACAACTTCACATCACAGCCGTTCATGGTTGTGAACAGTCAGTAGCCACACTAATAAAGATATGTCCAAATAAATTATTACTGGACATTCGGAATGACTTTGGCCAAACAGCTCTCCACCTTGCGGCCAGTAATGGACATGCACTAGTCACTAGAATGCTTGTGAAAGCCGGGGCAAATATTGCTATCAGAGATGTCACTGGATCAACACCTCTACATTTAGCTGCGTCACACGGCCACCCACAGTGCATACAAGCTTTATTAGCACCGGTACCTGAACTCCCTGCGAGAAGAATGGCACCAATATTGAATCAAATGGACTACAATGGTAAGTTCTAAGAGATATTCTAATTTTCATCGTCTTTATTATTCTTAATATTGTCTTTTTCTAAAGAAAAGAGGTCAATAAACAATTAAGAACTACGTTGAAATATAAAAAAATAAAACTATGCAGGGAATGGATGATAAATAAACTTAAACTAAATAGTGTTAGTTAGTCAATGTCCTGCTGCAGTAATTTGATTTACGATTTCTGAACGAGTAATGTAATAAATAACGTGTTTCATTGATAATGAAGACAAATATTTTACTACCATGTTGATGATGTGTCTAATTACTCCATTCTTGGGTGCCGTTGTACTTCGACGAAACAATGGGAAACACGCGGAGATGCAAAAGGATCTAACTGCTGACCTATACAATAGTAGAATAACCCGCATTTTTACCTATTGTTTTTGTGTGGCAACAGGGAAAAAGCATTGTTTACGTTAAATGGAGTCAACGTGGTTTGCTTCCGCCAAGGCTATCTTACGTCACAGAGTACTACACGGGTCCACGAGCTAATGGAAAATTATGTTTTGTTGGAATCAAACGCAGAATACGTTCGTTAGATCGTTTACTAAATGAACAATTTATGTTTTTGCGATATCTTTCACAATTGTAAATCTATAACGCGCTTCTGATAAGGTACGGAATTCAAACATTCTACGTCGTGACGCACTTGAATCCAAAAATAGTATTTTATTAACATATTTATTTCAAGTTTTGGTGTATCTCAGTATCGAAACGCTCTGCTGTTTCGTTGCCGCACGTATCTCCCACTACAATAGGTATTATTATTGACTTCGTTAGTTTACTTTGTGAGAATACACACCTAGCTCCTCTTGGCCTCCTAAGATTACTTAAATATTTAACAACATTATTTTACTTGTCTCTGGGTTTATTTCAATTATGAACTAAATTACTGACGTAGGTAGGTCGTAGACGTGACGTAGGTAGGTATCGATTTATTAACGATTTAGCAATTAACCCATGGGTAATCCTATCAGCTGATGAATGTAACACGATTTCACTAACCGACTCATTACATGATCGAAAAAACCCGCGCCTGTGGACTTTAGCAGAAGCTTGGTGGTCGTTGCAACAACATTCTCACTTGTGTATGCAGTATCGCTAATGTGGCCTCTATTTGCATTTGTGTTGTACGGCCGAACAGGCGAAAGTCGCATGCGCATCATCTATCCTCGTTATGAGCTGGGTTATACCCATGCGTGTGAAAGTCAGCCAACGTTCGCGAATTAGATAATGGCGATTGGATTTTCCAGAGCGCCATTGAGGATTTTACATTAAACGTATAACAGTAACTAATAATACATTGGCCTCAAATACCTTCTTATAGCCAAAGAAAAGTAGTTAGGTCCCAGTAAAATAAATTTATGACCTCTGTCGAGTGCCTTACCTACGTATAATATTCCGGTTTCCCATGTCTTTATTGCCCAGTTCGGGATTTCCAGGTGAAGTAAAAATAATATGTCGTGCTAAGAGGTAGTTTGGTGGATTTTGAACTTGTCAAGGTCATGCAAACTAAAAAAATAGACGATTGGATGTAGAAGTTCATTCCTACCGTATAAGTATCTGGTAATTACCCACACGTCATTATTAAGCTAGATTACCTACATTCGTTGGTTGCCTCCATTTTTATTTTCCCAGAATATTTCATACTTACTTCTAAGTACTAAATCATACCACCATACCACCTAGGTCATGTCGGCTACAGGGGGTTGATGCCTCCTGCGCACAACAATAATAAACCTGTTGCTTTACCACTTGTGTTATTTGGCATAAACATTTGTAAAACAAAAAACAGACTTGTTACAAAACCCAATGGTTAAATTTTCGTTAACACTTCTTTGATACGGGGTCATAAATGAAATGGCAACCAGTACCTGTCTATTACATATAATATTGTGAGTTTGATGTAAAATTCCAACGTCTGTTGGTGCGTTGTACAACATACGTACAGAAATACCTACATACGTATGGCGGCACGAGGCCTTATGGATTTCCCACATTTAAAGTGGGTTTTCCAATGCCGCACGATACAAACGGCCAATGATATTACATTATCAGCTAAATGTACATATTATGTTTAGGTGTGCACGATAGAAAATAGTTTTGGATGTTGTTTTGTTATCATTGTTTGTTCTTATTGATTCTACTGTTACTGTAAAATACTTACGTTGTTACATACTTACATAATTTACACATTATTTATCTATATATAGGTACGTTAGTAGGTCTATCATGTACGTTACGATTTTCAAATTAGTGATGTAACACAATCAAAAATATAATTGTACGGCGGCTTTGCGTGGAAAGTCTGAGAATAGCGAGTGATTGTGGCCGCCATGTTTGGCTTGGCAGTCGGCGGGCACCGGTCGCATAGCTGGGAAAACCCTAACCGCCTGCGAGACGATCGAGCGAGCGGTGACGACACCCGCCACAACGTCGTCGACGCTCGCCGTGCCTCTGCGCGCATAACCGAGCCAACGAGTTGACGTTATTTGAAAAATATTTATTACTAATACCTACATGTTTTATGACGTTCCGAGTTTACACATGCTATTTTAAGTAAAATTATATAAAAAAAAGTACTTACGAATGAATATTTTACTAATTACTTACCGAATTTAGGATTTTCCACTGTCCTGAATAGGAACGCAGACGTAAACAGCATCGTAGTTGGAAATTGAAGAAATTCCCACATAATGACAAAAGACATTATCAGTCGTTCTATTAAATGGGTATTAGCAAAGCAATTGATGATATGATTTTATTCATGAACAAGGTCGCGAAGTACGCTAACTTGTACTGTACCTTATGAGTCACGAATGTTATGCCATTATGGGTAAGGCAATGCTCTAACAATATTTGATAACTTATCATCTTAACACGGTAGATCCAACGTTTTAATTGTTGAGCCTCAGTTTAAACTCCCGACCTTCACCTTTTTTTTTATCGTGGGGAAATCAGTTATGGATACCCCACCGCTAACGGGGACAGCGGGGGGGTTATATGGGACTCGCACCCACTAAAACCCCACGGCGACCGCTCCCGCGTTATTGCCTGGGCCCCCCAACAGCCTGAGCCACTACGTTCAAGGGTGGCCCCAGCCGCGCTAGGCTCTCCCGGACCGTCACCGGAATGGAGGCGATCTACGCACCCCCCAGCTCACTGCTGGGCACTCCCGACCTTCACCTGAATTACCATATCAATCGATCAGTCAGTTGTTTTCAATGTTGATGCCTATTGTTGTTGAATGAGTGAGTAAGGCAGAGTTTGCACAGGGGCTTTCCCCGTGTGCTAAGTCACGATAATTTTCCTTTTAATATTGGTTACAAGATTCAACAATCTTTAAAACTATTATGCGTATTTTTTTCCTCTGTGGTTTTTGCTTGAGTGGAGTTTTCGGAAGTGTCACTTGAACCTTTGTTTACTGTTATTAATTGTTCGATACAGTTATTCTGGGAATGTTTCAATTGTGTCCGTTTTCCTACTTTTATACATACAACTCGGCTATCCAGCAAATAATTGAACAATAGTTACCCTGCAATTCATTATCGATTATTTAACGTATAAAGATATTTTCCTTTTTATCCTCCCATGTATACATTCTGTCTGTTTTATTATAAGCATATAGAAAAGTAACGTGTCATTAAATGTACAATTAAGTAAGTTTGATTAGAACATTAGAAAAATTACCGATTACGTCAGACTAAATCATTAGAGGTTTCCAATAATTTATTTACGTTACACATAACACGCAGTTACTCCCGTGTTGGTCTTGACGTAAAAAAAAGATATCAGATGTATGACAATCAATACGTGGCCTAAAAGCCTTCATACGGAATTTCTCCGGTTCAATACGAAATTGTGCAATTAGGTACGAGTATCTCGTATAAATACATTGATATTTTCATCCACGTCAGTTTTGACTCCCTTTGTGTATGACGTCACAGGTAGGGTCATGTTTTCATCGATTTTATCCAAATTATAATCTAAAGAAACCTACAATACATTGAATCGTATTCGTGGTTCTAAAATGGCTAACTAAATTTAAAACAGTCCCCAAATAAGTATCATTTTGACTAAAATAGTTAGCGAAATATTTACAACAACGAATTCCAGACTAAATTATAACACAGTATTTCTTCACTTATCACGTTGCTTGTGAATTCCTGGATATTTTCGTCCCGGGCGAGCGAAAATAAACCTGGAACTGTTTCAAGACGCGGCCCTGGCTTGCTCGTTCCGATGTAGACAAACTGAGGACAGTAAAAAAATAATGTTACACTTACGTCGTCTACCACGAAAAGTCCAAAGAAACGACCAAATACTGTCAGCCCATATAATATTGAGAACATTTCTGTGACACATTTGTTTTCCTACCAAATAAACATCATGAGAAATTCCCCGTCGCATTGGCAGGCTAAAGGAACCTATTTAGAAAACTAAAAAGGTTAATTCTCTAAATCAAAATCATTTTATATCATAATACATTAAAATTTTAACCTTAATATAATATATTTAATCTACAAGCCTAAAACCTTTATTGAACACCGAACCAGCCGTGGTCCATATACATACATGTTAAGACTAAATGATCTCCTCACACGTTTATGTCATATTATACAGTAACAATTTTGAATCATGATTTTTTTTTTACTAATCTGGGTCAAGCGAGTGAGGACCTTGAGGCGGCGATCTTTCGTTTTTTTGTGCTTACGTGTACATTATGTTTAACTTCATTATTATGGCCAGTAGCAGCCGCTGTAGAAATGGTGTACTTGTTTAGTTAAGAAAACCTATTTTCTTGTGTCATTATTTATTAAAAGTTTTGGGTCGTAAAGTTTTTTTTTATAAAACAATGACCAAGCGTTTGAGCACCATCCTGCCAGATGTTACGCAGCGATGTGGTCTACGATGGAGCACACTTGTTCATTAGGTACCTATTAATTGCCTAATGATATACCCGTTTATGTATTAATTAAGCGAATGCGGTTTTAAACAGTTTATTGGCTGTTCAATAACTTCAAAACATATTTATGACGCCACAAATGTTGAGATGAGATGTTATTTTATTTATGCCGCCTGTGAAGCTTCTGTCGTCGCGGGGTATACCGTTTCGTTAGATCATGTATTATATCTACACTAACTAACATTAAAAAGAGGATATGTTTGTGCTTTTGGGTGTATGTTACGAATAAATTCAAATACAAATGGACGGGTTTCGATAAATCTTTACCATTTGAATGTTACATTATCCCAGACTAACATACACTTATGAATAGATTTACTTTCGCTGAACTTTCCAATTTAACATATTTTTATGTGTATTTTTACTATGTCTGTATTTTATTCAAATGGTTATTTTATTATATTTTCAGGACAAATGGCAGTACACGTAGCAGCCAGCAAGGGTCACGTGGATGCGCTGAGAACTCTCGTTTTCTACGGAGCTGACATCAATGAGCGAGTGAGTAATGTTTTTAACATCCTTAAGCCTCGCCTAAACGGGCCATATTCTACAATTTGTGGCTGCAATTATTGGCAAACATTGCCCAGCCACTGCAGGACATAGGCCTCTCCAATTGCACGCCACTGGACAGGTATGGGCTGATGATGATGATGATTGCCCAGCCATAAAAAAACATTTTAATGCATTTTATGGCTGAGCAATCTATTGCAGGCAACAGGTTTCAATATGGCTGCAATAGTATGGCCTTTGATTCAGAACTCTTTAATGAGCGACACAATCCAACAACAATGGCCGACGAAATGACGCTCATCGCAGTACCTTACATTGGGAGAAAGGAACGAGCATATACAGTAAAATAGAACAACAATATAGATAGCCCAGCAATATTGCAGTATTTTCGATAGCGAGGCGATCATTCGGCCACACGCCGGCTACACATAAAAACATTTTGACATACCAAAAAATATGTGGCTATAATGCCGAGCCATCCTTAAAATATTGCATAGTGTGGCTGATATTGCTAGCAATGTTGCCGGCCACAGTATTGCAGCCACAAATTGTCATTTAGCCTCGCCTTTACAGCGTGAGCCCGCCGATACTTCACTCTATTAACGTCCGTAATAGAGGATAAGAAATAGTCTGTAATCTTGTAGTTCTATTCTTTTGTAAGTCACCAGAGAAGGATAACAGGCTGTCAAGTAAACGCTGGAATTGACCTGAAGATATGTATCTGTAGAAGAATCGCGGAAAGTACGTAATTGACACAATATGTATCTATATTTTATATAGTCTTGTTTATGCCCACAAAAAAGTTATAAAATTGTCATATTGTGAGCATAACAATATTATACGGCAGATCCTGTTAAGGATAGAAGTGCGGTTAAGATAAAAAAAAATATATCCGTTACGTAGTGACATAAAATTTGACTCCTAGCTTCTGCGAAACCTGAATGAATCGTGTTGCACTACTGATAGCTGACGTCATAATTTGCTTATACAAAAGTTACAGAATCTATAAAAAAGCCGTACGAGGGCTTATAACTTCAAATGTGATGTGGTCTCCTCCAATACTTGGAGGACCAATACTGGTACGACATGCTTTAACCACTAATGATAATTATAGGATCTGTTTTAATATGATTCATATTCTATAAAGGATATTGAACTATGCATTATGATTTAAATTGAGATGATTTGAATCATACGTAGTTTTTCCTTTAGTATCAAAAATACCCAAAACTGACGAGCATAATTATGTATCACCGATGTATGTCTGTGGTGAAAGGTTGGTTTTTTTCCACCCATTTTGCCAGATTCGTGAGTGAAAGGGGTCCGTTGAATCTGAAGGAGGGTACCAGTGTATGGGAGGCTATCCATCATAAGACTACTCTTTCATATAACTTTCTCAACCATATCATCTTAAACTAGGATACCCTGAACTATGCTTGCCGCTGAAGAATATACTTTTTCAATAAATACATTTCAGTTGGCATTTGCTTTATTTCAGTGATACGAATCGAATACCCTTGTCAGTTTTTATTTACACAACGATAAGAACTTACTACGCGGGGACTTTCTCTTTACACAATTCGCACAAACTATATCGCTTTAGATATTCTTATATCGATAAGAACAGGGTTTTCCACGAAATATTTATTAGTACTCCATTGATAACATAAAAGGAAAAAATCCTAGCGGTTTCTACCAACATTTATTGATCTGCTATTGTAATACAGTTTCATACCTACAATAGGTACGATATAAAAGTGTCTAATTATATTTTATCAATGTTCTTATCGTACAAGTAAAATGAATCGGGGAAACCCTAGATCGTCATGGCAAAATCATGATTATTTTTCAAGTGAATCCATTATCCCCTTGGCCTTTTTCACGGTCAATGACTCGTGTAGGTATGTACCTACATGAATCACGATTAAGAATGGTAAACCCTGAAAGGTCGAAATGTAAATTCCATATTTATTCTAGTCGTACATTCACGATTGTCTCTCAAAGGGGTAAGTGGAGAAAACAGATTTCCACTTGTTATCCTTACACAACCTTTCCTCTTCTAGTCAATTATGCCGTCGTACATTTTAATAGTCTGGCCAGCCAGTCGTGTAGTACGAGCAAGATTATACTTTTTGCTAAGAGAATACCCTTTTTATTTTCGCTCGCGCTCTACTCGTACTATAATCGCAATCGCTCTACTAGTAATGTTGTACGATCCGTACATAAGAATAATGATAATTTAGCATTTTAGCCATGTCAACGACTTGTGTCGTTGACCTAGTTTATAACTAACCTTAGACCAGTAGCAAAAATATCGTGACACAGCTCATACCTGTCAAACTAACTTAACCATATTAGTAAAAGTGTATTTTAGTGTTATTTATTGTTCTTAAACTAGTGTCAATTACTTTAGTGCACAATAAACGGAATTTATCCAAATAATTACAACTTTAACTACAACTTCATCTCAAATTAACTCCAACTCTAATGTGCAGTTCAGCGATTTAGT